>JABWTJ010000045.1:1088391-1233897 GCA_016801875.1 Solanum sitiens | reverse complement strand
AGAAATGGTGAAACTTCTTTTACACACACTCCAACCTGGTTGGCACAAACACTAACATGGAGGTCATGGCCAATTGCAACCGAAGGATGGATTGGTTGGGCTAATCGAATGAAAAAGATAAAAGGGGAGACATGGAGAACGGTTGATTTTTATGATTCCATCCAGTTATTTAAAGTCACCATATCATGTGACAATGATCTCTTGTATGCTGCATTATTTTGGTCTCCCTCAGATAACTAATTTCACTTTATCTTTGGCATGATGAGTCCAATTATGTTGGACATTTGTGCTTTGACAGGGATTAGACCTCACGGTGAGGTGATTAGTGCAGTATTAGACATCGAGAATTCGAAGTTTTCTTTGCCAAAGATTGAGAAAATAAGGAATATTTTATGAGGAGTTAGTTTATCAAAGTGAATATAGAAAGAGAGGATGTTACAGAGGATGAACATTTTGCATTCTTTAATATGTGGCTTTGCAAGTTCATTTTCTGCAATGGGTCATCAAGGGTCACAATGGAGTGTAGGAGTAATACAAAAAATAATTGTCCTATACTCCATCGTTACCCTTGATGAACCATTGAAAATACGAACTTGCAAAGCCACATATTGAGGAACCTAAAATATTCATCGTCAGTTACATCCTCTATTTCCATGTTCTCTTTGATAAACTCATCATAGTATATTTTCTTATTTTCTCACTCTTTGGCAAAGAAAAGTTCGAATTGTGGATGTTAAGGACTGCACTAAGTGGGGTCTAATCTCTGTCAAAGCAAAAATGTCCAACACGGTGGACTCAACATGCCAAAGTTGAAGTGGAATGAGTTACCTGAGGTAGACCAAAAGCATAATGCAACATACAAATGATCTTCGTCATATTGTATGTTGACTTTAGATAACTTCATGACATCATAAATATCACCAGTTCCCCATGTCTCTCCTTTTACCTTCTCCATTCAATCAACCCAACCGATCCATCCTTTATTTACAATTGACCATGACCTCCATGTGTCATTTTTGTGCCAACCAGGTTGTAGTATGTGTAAAATAGGTTACTCCCCTTCTACTAGTGGATAAATTACTCATGCTCCGAAGGAAATCCATCCTTGAAGCACGAGCCTAATTTTATAATATATGGGAGAAGGAGTCAATAAGAACTCAAAAAATTATGCAGTTAACTTTGTATTTATTTTTCCATCTATATTATTATTGAATTAGCCCTTCATTTGATTAGTTTTGTTCATATTATTAAAGACTTTTTTTCATTGTTGTATTTTGTATCTCATTACATACATGTTTCCATAGAATTTTAGTAATTCTAACATATCTATTAAAAATCACATGGAACAAACGTGCAAAGAACGTGTCCCAAAACTAGAATATATATATATATATATATATATATATATATATATATATATTAGTATTCGATATACAAGATGGGACAAACAGGACTGAGAAGCACCAGTATATACAAGAACAAAACCCTAGACATAGTGTCACCGGTATAAGAAAATAGAAGGTACGGAATAGAGCTATACGAGAACTCAATCGATCTAACAAAATAAAAAGTTGATTATAATAATACAGAAGGAACAACACCAAGCTTCTAAACACCAAAATCTCACCATAATTTGAACAGCCAAGGCCACAACTTAGTTGAGCGGGATTACTCTTGCTAGACATTGTATAAAAAAAAAGTAGAAATGTAGTATCAGTATCAAAATATGGGGTACCTAGTAAGTATCAAAAGCTGATTTAGCCTAGAAAATAATATTTCTATTATATAGAAGAGCCATGATGAGGACGACCAATGACAATTTTGTAATTTTAAACATTATTATGGGCAAAGGTCTAAATTTATAATTGTATAATTAATTGTCAAAATAGTTTTCTAGAAGAATCCAGTTTTCCTTTTCAAGAGTCACAAAAAGTTTTATTTCATGTGTTGCCTACAAACTCATTGTATTTTATTTTTAGAAATTAATTTGTATTTGTTTGATTATAATAAGAATGTCAAAATATTTTTACTTTTATGCTTTTGACAATTCAAATCGTTCATCTATGTTTATTACTATTACAATATATTCAGTATAATCCTACAATCTTTCATGTATGCAATTTCCTTTTTAATTATATATTAGTCTTTTTAAACATAAGTATTCATATAGTTTTATTTAACTAATTTTATCTTTAAAAATTATGACTTAAATAAGAAAACAAAAATAGCACAATTCTAAAGAGATAAAAAAAAAGAAAAATATAGAATTGATAATGTAAGAGTTGATAAATAATGACCTCATAATTGTAGTTTAAGAAAATATACAACCAATTACGGGATACATTTTGAAATAGTATAAATATATGGGATCAAAAATTAATTTGACATAGAATTATATATCATATTCTTAGGAAACTTCCACAATAGATAAACTACGGATTGACCTTCCTATAATAGTGAGTTGTCATTTTTAGTCTTGATTTCTACTTCTTACAATCTTGAATCATGATAAATTAGTGTCATTTGTCGGGAGTAAGAAACATATTAAATATTAGATTATGAATGATTTACAATTTACAAATGAATATTTTCTCAATTAATATCAATACTTGAATTTCAGAATTAAGATACTTTATTACTTTATTTGTATTAAATTTTGGTTATCATCGACTAGATATTGATTAAGAAAAAATTATAAAAAATAATTGTGAAAAAAGTCTAGCATTTTCATTTTAAATTTTTTTAAACAACAAAATAGTTAAAAAAAAAAACCTTAACTAAAGTTTGTACTCACTCCATTTCGATTTATGTAATGTTTATTTGACTTAAAATGAAGTTTTTTGTTTAAAAAAAACACTTTTAAAAACTCGTGTCTAAAACAAACCATAGATGTTCATATGACTATATATCTTCTTACTAAGAATAACATGCATATTTTAAAGTCAAAATGTATTAATACATCATTCTTTTGAAATTGACTACAGAGAAAAATATGTCACATAAAATAAAGTTAAAATGACATAAATTTTCATACTTTTAAGAGTTAATTACATTATATTGCTACTCTATTTCAAATTACAAAAAATTTCTTCAAATTAAAAAAATTTAGATTTATCAGCAGACATGCCGATACATCGGTCATGATATATTGTTATTCAGGAAACTTGCAGACACATAGCTCACGGATGAATCCGAGAGGAGAAAGCTACATATATTTGAGAGAGAATATGGATGTACCCGAGAGGATAGATGTATCAAAGAAACGATAGAGATGTATTCAAGAGAGGATGAAGATGTATTCGAGAGAGAATATGTATGTATTCGATAGAGAATATGTATGTATTCGAGAGAAGATAGTGATGTATCTAACAGAGGAGAGAGATGTCTCTAATAGGGAATTTTGTAATTTTTTTAAATGCTAATTTTTTTTAGAAATTATAATAAAATAATATGTGAATTTAGGTTAAAAAAATAAAATTGCAAAAATAATTAATTATACAGTGAAGTGGGAGGACGACCAAGGGCAAAAATGTGATTTCATGCTAACAAAAATATATTAAGAAAGATAATTGATAATATAAAAACATCTTTCTATATAGGGAAAAGGGTCAAATATGCCCCTAAACTATTCGAAAAGGTCTAGATATACTCTTCGTTTAAAGTTTGGCTCACTCATGCCCTCGCCGTCCAAATTTTGGCTCAGATATTCCCTTATGACCGTTAGTGGGTATGGTGGATATATCGAACTCATTTTTTATTTTTTTAAATGCCACGTGAAATTGTCATGTCATTTTGACCTTATCACATGACATTTATATGAAAATTGAAAGAGATCAATTATGCCCCTAAAAAATTTGGACACATAAACACCTAATTCGACCCATAATTCAACCCCCTTTTAAATAAACTATCCGACCCATTTTCAACAATTTTGTTTAATTTTTATTTTTTTGATAAATTCGAAAATGAGTAATTGAATAATAAAAAAAGGAAAAATATGAAAAGTATAAAATTAACGCCAAAAATTCACAAATAAATATAGCAATATTAAATTCAACAATTGAAATTTTTATTTTTTTCGGTAAATCCCGAAAATGAGTAATTGATGAATAAAACATATGAAAAAAATATAAAATTAGTGCAAAAATTCAAAATAAATATAATAACCTTAAATTCAAAATTTTTAACATTTTTTTAATTTTGTTTCCGCCAAATCCCGAAAATGAAGAAATTTATTAATAAAAAGTAGAAAAAATATGAAAAACAAAATATCAAATCTATGCCAAAAAATTCAAAAAAAATAAAGTAACCTTAAATTCAACAATTTCAACAAATTTGTTTAATTTTTTATTTTTTTGGTAAATTCTGAAAATGAGTAATTGATTAATAAAAAATAAAAAAATTGGAAAAATGAAAAATAAAAAATAAAAAAAATATTGAAACAGTTGAATTTAAGGTTACTATATTTATTTATGATTTGTTTGCATTAATTTTATAGTTTTGTCATATTTTCCTATTTTTTATTAATCAATACTCATTTTCGAGATTTACCGAAAAAATAAAAATTTAAAAAAATTATTGAAATTGTTGGATTTAGGGTTACTATATTTATTTGTAAATTTTTGGCGTTAATTTTATTTTTGTTCATATTTTTCCTATTTTTTATTAATCAATTACTTATTTTCGTGATTTATCGAAAAAAATAAAAATTAAATAAAATTGTTAAAAATGGATGGGATAGTTTATTTGAAAGGGGGTTGATTAATGGGTCGCCAAACCAGGGATGTATGATGCCGCCTATGGGGCTTATCCAGTGTATGACACTCACCGACAACAAGTAAGCTGAAAGTGTGCTGCTGAGTTTCTCTGCTTGAATGGTGAATATTCTTAATCTATTTGTTTCAAGTTGGGTATTTTGACCGGATGTGTGAGTCTCAAAGGGATTCTATTGAACATTTATTTAGAAATGAACTTTTAGACATGAAATTTCTTGGGGTTATGTATGAGCTACATATATATTCTTTGGAGGAGGCAAGGTAAATACTAAATCTAATGGCTTCAGTTTCTTTTCCTCTCTTTACACTTGCTATTCATTTTTTCAGTTCTTCATCGGTACTTTCTCGAATTTATTTGGTGGTCACTTGGGAACTCTATTACCCTGTAACAGTTTTGGTTTATGCGTGTATCTCAAGCAATTAAAGTTGTTCATTGTTTGACTTCATTCAGGCAAGTACTTCCTCAGTCGATTGGTTTGTAATCCTAAACTATGTTTCTTGTAGGATTTTGTGGTTTCCTAGGAGAATTAACTCTAGATAATTTTGTTGTTTAATATTTCCGTCTTAAACCTTTGAGGAAGTAAAAGCAGAAAAAAAAGTGAAGGGGAAGCTAACATTATTTTAATTTTTTTAAGGAAAAAAATTAAATTAAAGGGGAAGGTCTCTGTTTATTTCGTTTCGAAATGAAGTTTAAAGTTGGTTGAGCATTTGTTTGATAAGAAATTGTGGCCTGGGCATAGACGTTGATTCTTTCTTTGGAGTGTAGAATCTATTTTTATGTTAAAAGTTCCTATGGTTTGATGGTGTATCTTATCTTGTTTTATTTTCTACTTCGTCCTATTTAATTTTGCTTATCATGTTTTTATTTTCTACTTAATCATATTTGATTTTGCTTACCATGTTCAATTATAAAGGTAGTGCGACTTTTGATTTATTTGTTAGTTGTGCTTGCGACTTGGCTATTCTCCAAGATAAAATAACCTTCAGTTCTTCTCCTTCAACTTTCAAGAACACTTAGGAACGACCTCTTTCAATGCAATTGATGTCGTCGGCAACACAAATATGAAATTTAATTGATACGTAGTTATGCAAGGGTGACATACCTCCAACTCAGTATTGCAGCCCTTCCATTATTGATTCAATGCACAAGGTAAGTAGTCTAATCCATTGGTTATTGTCAGTTACATGCTAATATAATTTTACAGCTAATATAATGCCAATTTAGATATTTTGTCCACCTTTAAACATATAGAAACATCTAGGCAACTATGGTCTAAAGTGTTCCTTTCTCTTCTACATCCTTCTTGCCGAGTAGTTCCTAGTTCTATGGTGGCACTTCAAATTTAACTCATTTACTCAGCTTTTCCTTATTTCTACTTTACGTGCAGGTAAAAACTGTTCGGAAATCATATGATTGCATGGACATTAGTAGGTATACCATTAAGAAGTTCTCTATCTCTTAGGGGTCATTTGGTTAGGAACAAGTTATTTCATCGTTAATGTATATCTTATATCTCACACCAAACGACTGCTTATACTATTAATTTCAGCTGGTGGTTAGTATGTGGAGTTATGGATCTTATCACTAATTCTTGTTGTATGTGAAAAAATTGGTAAGAGTATTCAATGTTTGTAATAAATCCATGTAGTAGAGAAAAAAAATTATTTTTCATTTGTGAAATAATCAATAATCTACCAGCAGATGAAGTTTTGCTATCATATAAAAAGCTTTCTTACATTTAAATGTTATTTTCAAGGTTATTTGGATAGTGCTGAATTCCTAATAGTTTGTAGTTCACCTATATGCTTTAACATTTCTTTGGCGTTGATTTTATTGTAGTCATTAGTTATTGGTATCCTCTATTGGTGGGGTAAGCTTTCATTTCCGAGCTCAATTTTATCAGGCAGCCTTCGGAAAACTATTGTTTTCCTCCTTATTGGTTTACTTATCTGGTCTTATTTGTATGTTTAGTGTTGACAAAAATGGAGATTTTTTGTCATAACAGATGGGATCGATTATGGAGTATGAGACAATTCCTATGATGAACACACAAATTAATATTAGCTTATCTAAAACCGTCTGTTATTACAAATATTGTAATATGTACTGCTGCTAATTAATCTTAGTACTTTATTAAAAAATCGATGATTGCCTAAATTTTATTTCTTTAAATGATCTAATTTCATGAGGATAAATGTTCTAATTAAACGTATTCTTGTTCTTGACAATATCATTTGATAGAAGAAACATTTAGTGTGTGCACTCTATAGGATCATAATCACATGTGCGGATTGGAGAAAACATCAAATAATGTTACTTTATATTAGCTGAACATTAACCAAATCAAATTGAAATATTATGTATGTAGCTTCTATTTTACAACTCTTTGATATTTATTTTATTTTTGCTTTCCTCCCAGTTCATCCAAAGCTGATTGGTATACTCTTCGTTATAGAGAATAATTTCATATGTACTTGTGATGGTTTGGAAGATGCACTAACATCAACAATGATTTGGGTTAGAACAAATGAGAGAGTCATGCTTACATCAAATCAATTGATTTGTCATCGGATAGAAAAGAAAAACGATGTATGAATGGGAAGAACAACATACTATGATACATTTTTTTAGGAAATTGGGGACAATTTACTGCATCAAAATAGGAACTTCCAATCATGGAGAGCTCAATAAGATCGATATTTCAAGGAAGATTGAAGAAGATGATTTCAGTCATGGAGAGCTCATTTTATATATTTAGCATATTTACATGAAAATGTCATGTTATACCAATGGTGACATATGCATTTGATCAAGTATAGTTTCTATTTTACTATGAAATTTTTTGGAAAATTAGTTATCATATTTATTAATTTTTTCTATTATTCGAAAAAATTACACAAATTCTTACTTTACGTGATGCATCGGTCAGATATATCACTTTATGCTATGTATTGGGTGTTGAGTGATATATTCAAAATTGAGATGCGATATATCAAGATATTTTGGGATGTAGCCGAAATCGAAACGCAATGTATCAGGACATTGAAGAATGTATCGGAACTCAAGACGTGATGTATCAAACTATTTTTGGATGAACATGATTCAAACGAATTTAAGAAGTTTTTGTAATTTGAAAAAGAGTAAGATAAAATTAGTTAACTTCTAATACTATAAGATTTGTGCAAACTTTTAAAGAATTTACATCAAATTTAAGTACGTTGGGACGTGCTTAGCACGGCTAAAACCAATCTAGTATATAAAATAAGAAGCATGATAGGTAGCTAAACAACAGGAACCTAAACTTTAGTTATAGACGAAATCAACGTGATCTTAAAACTAGAATTAGCAGGAGCGGCTCAAGCGTATTAGTGGCTAAAGTAAAAATCAAACGGGGCCTTAAATTTTAATTGCTAATAACTTTTATATAATTTATTTCGTCTAGTTTTCATCTCATTATGTAACCATTCTTCTTTTAAATTATTTTTCATAGTATATAGTACTCAAAATATGTCAAATTTCTTCTAATAATCCCTTTATTTTTCATGAAATGTTTACTTTTTCTACAAATGGTATTCAATATTTCTTAAAAAATAATAACTTATAACCTATTATTATAAAAAATGAGGCCCCTTAAATTTGGGGGCCTAAGGCACATGTCTTTTTTTTTAATACTGTCGAGCCACCCCTGAGAATTAGTGCTTGTTGAACAACCGTTCATCCCCCAAAAGTAAAAGGGAAGAATCATAAGAAATACCTCAATCTATAACTAATTAGTGATACTTGTTGCTCATATCTGCTTTGGTATCCAAGTAGCCTCCTCAACAAGTTGGTTCTTCCATTGCACCTTTATTGACTGAATCTCTAAAGTTCTCAACTTATGGAACGGTATATGAAGGATCAAAATAGGTTCTTCTTAATAAGATACGTTTTCATCAAGTGACACAAAGTTCCAATGTATGTTGTAGTTACCACTGCCATGGAACTTCTTAAGCATAGATACATAAAAGACTGGGTTAACCCTAGAAAAATTCAACGGAAACACTAGTCGGTATTCCACTAGCCTTACATGCTTAAGAATTTCAAATAGACCGATAAATTAAATGTCATACTAAGCTTCATCTTCTTGTAAAACCTCATGACTCCTTTAACGGGTGATACTTTGAGTAAAAATTTCTCGACTTCCATAAAGTGCATGTCTCATACTTTGCTGTTTGCATACTACTTTTGTCAACTCTGTGCTGCCACAAGTCTCTTCTGACCTCAAAAGAATCAAACCAGCTGAATGGAGATCCATACCTCCACCCATACAAAACCTCAAATGGTGCAACATCGATGCTCAAGCGATATTATTGTAATAGAACTCAACCATGGATAAGAACGGATCCTAATAGCCTCTAAAGTCCATGACACAAGGGCAGAACATGTCCTCTAAGACCGAAAATCATCCACTCCGGTTGGCCATTCGTCTAAGGGTGGAACGTTGTGCTAAGATTCAACCTATTCCCCACTCTTCATTCAACTTAAACCAAATTTAGAGGTGAATTGTGTAACCCCTAACCAAAACATTCCAAACGGATACACCATGCAATCTAACAATCTCTTTGAGATGTACATAAACTAATTCTTCTACAGTATAACTTTGGTCTAAAACGGTAGACCTTGACTCTAACTGCTTGCAATTCATATTTGGTGGATATCTAGGCATGATTAAACTATTAGCAAGGGTTTACACATCCCTATCTAATGGACCTCTGGTAACTGCTAGACATGCTAGGCTACCTATACTCTCTATCTTTCTTCTCAACACATTAGCTACCATATTAGCCAAACCTAGATAGTAGAGAATAGTGACAAGATAATCCTTCAATAGTTTCATCCATCTATGTTGATCTCAAATTCATGTCTTTCATTATTATGATATGTTACAAACTGTAATTATCAGTAGACACTTCACAGAAAACTCCATACAAGTTATACTTCCATATCATAAGTGTGAAGATAACTAGCTAACTCCATATCGCGAGTCAGATAGTTCTCCAGAACCTTTAGTTGTTTATAGGCATATAATATGACAGTATATTCGTTAATTAACACAAGAACAAACCTAGAATATGAGGCCTTATATTAAATAATTAAATTCTTATTCTCCGCTATCAAGGAGAGAAAAAGAGTAGAGTTCATCAATTCCTTGAGTTATTGAAATCTCTACTCACTTTTGTCCAATCATATGAATTGAACCTCTTTAATTCTAAGTTAAGTTTATTAGATGAAAACCAATTGAGGAAAATCCCTTTACAAACCTGCCGTAGTATGTAGGCTTGCTCTAATTTCTATTTGCCTCGATATTTTGTTGATCCACCATTACTCCTTTTTTTGAACCACATGACCTAGAAAGGATAATGAAGGCATCCAAAACTCGCACTTTGAATACTTTGCATAAAATAGTTTCGCCATGAGCAAACCTAATACAAACATTACTGGAGCAACCCACGGGGAAGCATTCAAATGGGTGAATCCCTTACTTTTGAAATTCATGCAACTGAGCCTTTAGTTCTCTCAGCTTAACCGATGCCATCCTATAATGGTGATAGAAATAAGACAAGTCTATGGCTCAAAATCTATGCAAAATTCAATATCATGGTCCGATAGCATGTTAGGCAATCAACAGGGAAGACCTCTAAAAACACACATACTATTGGAACTCATCCTAGGGACGGGACATTTTTGCCAGTATCCCAGAGATGGGATACGAAAGTACGCCCCCCATCAACCTCTTGGATCAAATGAAATAGATGAGTTTCATATAAACGGTATGATTGTCACCTTTCAAATCAAGTATAGCTAACCCCATCATCTGATAGTCCAAAATTGCACCGTAAGGAGATAACCAACTCAAATCTATGATGTTGTCAAATTAATAATATTCAAGACTACTAGATCTTGCATAGTTGGATAACCTATAAACATCAGAGGACATCAATGGAAAACTTCACCGACAAGATGTGAGTTACCTATCAGAGTTGAAACATGAACAACGATATCAAGCAAATCCAGACCATGTATATTTCTACCACAAACTAGGTTGGCACATACGAAAATATAGAGGTAGGATCAGATAAAAGAGTTTCCATTTGGTCATACATGAGAATAGAACCCATAATAATCATGTGTGATGATTCAATAGACCTGAAACCTTACTACAAAAGAAATAAAGTTTTCTCTGTCGCTAATTTGAGCACCACCTTTCTAATATGAGAACCTCCTCTACTTGTATATCAACCTTATGCCTAGCCTGATTACAACCATCCTCCGCACCTTAGGGATGACCTATGCCATTAGTATCATTATCCCTTCTAATGTGAATTGAAGCTTGAGAAACCTATTGTTAATATGACTAAAGAGACCTAGGGCAATACCTCTTGTCATATCTATATCATTCCAGAAGACTCTACTAGACAAAATTTTCTACGATGAAATCAACAAATTGAAGGCTTTGATACAAACTTAGTAATGACCAAATAGGCGTGAGTAGCACTAATAGTAACTCTCCATTGGGAGAACCATTGTAATCCAACTTACTAATTATAATAAATCCATTGCTAAAACATCAATTAAGTTGAAAATAACTTATATAGATAAGCAATGCTAAAAAAACTAAATGAAAACATTTTCTCACAACTTAAAGCAAAATAAAAAGTAAATGCACAACAATTCTAACTACAATCATTTCTACTAGAATGCCAAACAACTAAAACCAAGATAGAATATCTTAAGAGTTTGGAATATTGACAGGGTCACAGGGAAGCAAAATGATCCTTAAAAGCCTGATTACAGTGCATTCACGATCTATGCTCAACAAAGATCGGAATTGTACATCGTTGTATTAATAAAATCCACTATGTAGGGGTAGGAATCATATGCCGAATTAAAGTAGACATAAGCAACACATCAGGGAATAATTAAGTAAACCATACTTCAACACATAAACAATTCACAACTATCAAATATAATCATCACAAAGTTTCATAATACATATGTTCCACAACATAATGCTCAATAAACCATGAACCCATACAATGATCAATAAGTTTACACGCATGCTAGGGACTTATTTTTGCAAATAGGCATGGCGTGTAGGGACCAATTTTGTCGATGTATTAAACAGACGTGGTAATAGATCCTATGAATGTTTATATATGTATAAGCACTGGTGTGATGCACAACACTCAATAATAATAACTTGTATATATATGATATAGTCATGTCCCATGGCTCGCCCCTAGGCGTAACACGAGACCTAGGATCATGAGTGATCCCAAGCTAACCCTAAGTCTGACATATAACAAGCATAGAAAATAAATAACTTAGTAAATCATGTATTATACAGAAGCTAAAAATAGTAGATATTAGAAATGGGGAGAAACCCAACTAGTGTGAATATATAAATCATAACAAGAGTTTGTCAAACAAAATTTAATAACTCTAACTGAATCTAGTACTATGTTTGAAAAGCCTCTAACTGAGTCGAGTTGCTTGGACATGCCCCAACTAACTGTAACAAAACTTAAAAACTCAAAGTAAAGTCTAAATAGAAAGCATGTCTATTGTACTCGAAGTATGAGGACTCACAATTGAAGCTACTGAAGTTGAATCGAGAATCAATCTAAGTGTGCTCTTGAAGCTGAGTGCTTGAACCTACATCATGAAAAGATGTAGTGCAAAGTATGTGGTTTTACTTGGAATGTACTAAGCATGCAATATATATATATATATATATATATATATATATATATATATATATATATATATATATATATATATATATATATATATATATATATATGAAAAGTTGAACAAAGTATATAAGCTAAACAAATGCATAATTGAGCAATAATATAATCTTAACAAGGATACAGATATTTACTAAAGTATAACTAAAAACTAAACAAGATGCAATGATCAAGTAATAATCATGAAGTTAACATGTTGAACTGTATATTGAAGTAAATGCTAAAAACATGGTCAAAACAATAAGATTCTAACTGTCGGAGCTACTATTAAACACATAAACCACGTGAGCTAAACGTGGAGTCCGATGTATACGCCCACCGAGAGGTATCATATACCTTACCAGGGGTATAGAGGCATGGATGTGGCGTGATCACTAAAATTGATGCCCAATAGAGGGGACTTGTAAACCCATGTGCGGACGTAGTTCTGGGAATTTGATCGTATGTTGAATCCTAGTCCAACTCGGTGTTAAATCTACTCAATTTAAATAGTCATAATTCTAGAATGCACTAAATTTGAAAAGCTCAAAAAACTGATATGCTAACTGAGGATGCAACATTTATATACTGAGAATATGGCATTCGAAATTTGAAGCATGAATGTCAATCTAACTATCCTAGCAAGTATAATTCATGAACTAGGTTAAATTTACACAAGCTATGGTTCTGAGTTCTCTGCGAGGAACTATGCTACTTTATAAAGAAAAATGGTATTTAGATCAAGGGAACCATAATAATCGATTTTACAGTAAATCTTCAAAATCTAGAAACCCTAGGTCTGAATAGTTCATGAGAATTGAAGATACTAACTAAATTCAGGGATGAGGAAGAATTTGTTGGAAAAGGGGGAAATACTAATACTTTCAAAACATAGCGCTTGAGTAATGTTAGCACCCTAATAGGTCTACCAATGGTTTACACATGGAAGATTTAAGGAACTTAAAAAGTAGATTACTTCAACTTATAAGTTATTTTTTTTATTTCTGCGTAGCAGTTGTGTGTTGTATATTAATATAACTTTTTATTTATTTATTTTCCCTATATCTGTGTAGAATTTGTTTTAGTCAGGATTTATTCCTTGACTTTCTCATTTCAGCTGTAGTAGGAAGTTACTTTCTTCTTTTCATATGGGGAGGTTAATCCACCAGTGTTGTGTTTAATGTTTTTTGCATTTCATGAAATGATAATCAGAAAATTAGTCATGTTTTTTAGTACTTCAAACACAAGATATTACATGTTCTCTCTTAGCGAACCAACACTATAGCTAGTAAAAAGAAAACCTCTTTCCAGTCTCCTAAATCAACATTAACTCATATTTTGTCTTGCAACATCCCACAACTAGATCCATAACAAGGGATAATAGAAGTCTCAGATGGGAGATGGTGATGAAATTGGGCTTTATTGGGATCCTAGATCTTCAAGTTTATTGTTCAAATTGCTTTCTCAGATTATCTCTTAGTGGAAATGTCTAAGAAGTTAGAACCAGAATCAGCATACCATCATAGTCTTTGGTTTAGTACTACTCTTTCATCTAATTGTAGTAGCTGAAGACTAAATTATAAAATTGGAATTCCTGAAGTCCTTAATTTTGTCTCCACAATTCCCTGTTTGAACTTGTATTTTCATTCCCTGTTATTATAGTGTTCTTTTAACTTCGTGTAATAGTTTCATAGTTTTGATGTTCTTTGCCAATGTATTCGGGAATTTTTTAATAGAGGAATGTGATTTCTAAATTGAACAAATATGTGTTAATTTAAGACAAAACTGGTTTTGTAAAAAAAAATATAGGGGCTAAACTCTATCAATCATTTGACTAAAAGCTTTTGCATTAGCACAAGAATAAGGCTACATTCATTGAAGTCTTTTACGATTTCTTTCCATTAAAAAATTGATGAAGAAGATTTCCAAAATACCAACACTCCACATGAAGTGACTCTAGAACTTGTGGAGATAACAGACATATACTCTACCCCAAGAATCGATCTGCAAAACTCATGGCTGATCAAGAAAAAGATTACCCATGAAGAGATCGTTGTAGTACGATGATAATTTCTTCGAGATGTTTGAGCACATCCTTACCGGACTTTGGACATGGACAAAAGTTTTTTAAATGGCTGCAAGGTGTGTGTTGACATGTAGGATGTTATTGTGGAGAATGTCTCTAAGAATTATGAAGGTGGAAGTGTTTGGTTAAGGAAGTTGTTCAATGATGATTATTCTCTTTGGTTCATCGAATTGTTCAAGGATCGCATATTGGGCGATGGTGATGAAATTGGTCTTTATTAGGAACCTAGATCTTCAAGTCTAGTGTTCAAATTTGGCTATAAGTGGAAAGGTCTAATAATTTAGGACTAGAAATAACATATATTCGATCGTAGTCTTTAGTTTATCATTACTCTTTCATGTAATTGTAATAGATGAACTCGTAATTATGAAATTGGAATTCTTGAAGTTCCCAGTTTAGTTTGCGCAATTCCCATTTTGTACTTGTTTTTTCATTCCCTATAATTATAGTGTTTTTTGAAGTTCGTGTAATAGTATAGTCGTTTTGATGTTCTTTGTCAACATTTCTTATACTGCTCATTACAAAGGAGCTGAATGTGTGAAATAAGTTTATATACTGACAGAAAATGCCTGGGATCAATGACCTAACATGACATAATTAAGGAACTCTTTAATCATCAGGGGGTAATCTTTAAGTTGATGTATTCCGTAATATATAGTGAAATATATAATATGTCTATAGCAAATATGAGTACAAAGTATTGGGGGCATTTTTGAATAAAAGAATGTAATTTCTAAATTGAACAAAGATGTATTAACTTAAGACAAAACTGATTTTGTAACAATACAGGGTCTAAACTCTTTCAATCATCCTATTGAAAGCTTTTGCATTAACACACGAATAAATGTACATTCATTTAAGTCTTTGTTTCCATTTTTCTGCATAATACTCTTAGCTACTCTTTTTAGTCTGCAGTTTTCCGTAACATAAGTTAAACCAACAAAAATAGTCATATGACTCATATTTTAGATCTTTGTATAGGAATGAACATAAACCATCTTCATCGTTCAATGAAACAAGTTAACAAACAAATCTAGTTTCCTCCCATCATTTCTTTGTATTAACAAATATAGAAGGTTCTTGTGATAACTCACGTTGTTCAGTCACAATTTTCATAATATCTTGTAACATCGTTCTTTAAAGGTCTTAAATCGGTACATTCTTTCTTAGTTTTGATATTTCTTCTGATATAACCTTCTCTGCATTTTTACTTGAATTTGTTAATATCATCGATCGTCTTCACACCTTGATTTTGCAGATGTAAATTTATTTTGTACTTGAATTCTAGTAACCATGTGTCTGCATTAGAATTAGTCAATGTAGTTCTCTACGATTCATCAACATCAAAGAGACAGTGTCCATTTTGATGTTTTATGGGATAGCAACTACAATTAAGTTTTAATGGTGAATCTGCCGAAGTTGATATACTCACACCAAATGCTTGAAAATAAGGACCTAACATGACCTAAAAAAAGGCTCTCATTTCATGCACAAACTCACTTGTAGAAGATTACCCCAAGCTTATCTTCTCCCATCATATCTTTAACATCTTCCTCAATCATCAGGGCTGAATCTTTAAGTTGGTGGCTTCCATACTGTGCGATTGACTTTACTGAAGCAAAACCTTTTGGGATCTCCATAATACTTCTATTCCTTGTGCATAGGAAAAGACTCCTCTAGGTCTTCCAATAATAAAAGGTTGAGCTAATATAATTTTCTCAAATTATCTTACTTTCTATTTGTTGGGATATATAAAATTAACCATGTGTTTAGATATAATATTTATAATAGAATAATTATTTTTTTAATTATAATAGATCATATATTCGTTAATTTTATTTGTTTACTTATATAGTATATTATTTAGTATATTGAGTTTCATTTTATACACAAAGGATTAAATTATCAATTATTATAAGTATTATGTTTTTTGTTCACAATCTAAGATGTGAATTGGACATGCCATCAGTATGATTGTCGAACAAGATTATAGATAGTTTATCTTGATTATGGGAATAGATAGTTCCAACTTCTTATGCTAGTGCATTTTGTATGTATTGAATAGGACAGATAAAGATAGTTGCTTTAGACTGACTGTCAAAAGTATATTCTCCAAGTTATGACATGTACTTATATTCTTAATCCTAATATAACTACTAAGCTATGACATGTACTTATATTGTTAATCCTAATATAACTACTATGATATGTATGTATCCGTTTATTATTTTGGTTTATTTAATGATGAGATTCTAAGATTGGTAAATATGTCTTGTAGATTGGATGATAATAATATAAACTGATGATATAATAAGTTAGTTAATGGAGTTCCTGTTTTGATATAGAGATTGGTTATATCTCTTTTGAAAAGAGTATAAGTTTCCATCGTGTCAAACCTTGCAAGTGGATTTTTGAATCCGATACATGAATAATTTAAGCACTCCCTAAAGGAAATTAATCATTAAATTAAATTTGTTACAATTTTAATTTATTGATTAGTATATGTAATCTTAACATGTAGAATTACATTTGTGTACAGTGGATAATTTCGAGTTGTAAGTAGAGGAGAGCAATTATGAATTTCTAGCGATATGATCTTTAAGTTACGGAGAAGGGCCTAAAATGATATCAAGTATTTTAATGGGTACAAAATTAGCCTTCATCCACCTATCAACCCTAAAATACCCCTAACATCCACCTTTGGGCTAAAAAATACTCTTATATCTAACAGATCACACTCATTAGGTGGATGGAGGGTAATATTGTACCGAATCTCATAGTTTAAGGGCATTTTAGTCCCTTCTCCGTTAAAAAAATTTGAAATCTTAATATATAAGCTCACATGATTGACTTAATTTTGAATTTCATAGTAAATTTTGTTGACACCCAATTTTGGACCTCCACAATATGAATTAATCACCGAGCTTCTTAAATTCCAAACGAGTTGAAACAATTGACTTTATAAAATTCAAAATATTTTTCAAGTCTTTTAGAGCAGCTTTAGTCGCTTTAAGTGATTTATATATATATATATATATAGCACACATAGGAACATCAAATAGTTGATCAATGGTCACATCTGGTGATAATGCTACAGTATGATACCAAGAAAGCCAAGTCAACAGTATATATATATATATATATATATATATATATATATATATATATATATATATATATATATATATATATATATATATTGTGCAATTGGTTTATTTTTTAAATATCGAAAAATCATCTAAAAGATGTTTTGTTTTAGTAAGTATTTGATTAATTAATTTAGTTATATAATACTTTAAATCTTGAATTATTTAGTTCATATTCGAAGTTAACTATTTTATTTCGTTAAGATTAAGAAGCTCGTTGGTTAACTATATTAATACGTATGGCTTATTCATTGATCGAGTTTGCTAAGTAAGTTTTATTTCGCCAATTCCAAATACCTATGCCCAGCCCAATACTAATATAAAATCAGCAGCCCTTTCCTCCTTCAAACCCAATTCCAAAAAGGCCAAATTTCAATTCAAATATTAGCAACAACCCATCCCTTTTGCAAATCCAATTCAACCTACCCATTTCGTCTTTATCAAATAGTCCCGACCCGGCCCAGTTCGGAGTCCACAAAGAAACCAGAACATCAACAACTACAGCAAGTACAGGGCGTGAAGCATATCAAACGACATTGCGCATGACGGCTATACGATGCCTAGACGCGCCTAACGCGAGAGCGAGGTAACGTAAAACGTTCACATCTCAACAAGGCGCGTACCGGCACTCTGCGTCGCTTTTGTCCTTCCTTAACGTCTCCCTCAGCTCGTACCGTTGCAGCTGAAAAAGCAGCAGCAGGTCACACGAATCGTCCTTGGTAGCGTGAGATTGCTCTACGTCGCGCCCAAGGATGATGGGATCGAATCCCAGCCGTCTGTTCCTCCTTTCCCGTTTCGGAATGGTTTGAACCTTCAGAAAAAGGTGTGTTGCCTGAAATGGTGAAATTTTTGAAGTTTGAATTTTGATATTGGTTCCTTGTCTTATTGGTTTTTCACCCCTTTCCCCCAAAAAAATCGAACCCTAATTTTTGCCTATACATAGTCTCTTCTTCTTCAATCAGGGGTAGGTTTTTTATTTTTTGAATTGGAGAATTGTAGTATGAGATTTTTTTTACTAAGGCAGAAAGAAAGTTTGAGCAAAAAATACTTTAGTACACACTAAATACACTTCAAGGAAAAGCAAAGGAGTGCTCTTATTGTTAATGCGTTGGGTTTGAAACCTTTCTCGGCTGTTGTCCGTGTCATTGTTTGTGTGGTGGAGGTCATTGCTGTCCATCTCTGCTCGTTGCTATCCGAGTTTTGCTGCACTTCGAAAGGTAATGCTCATTTCATTTCAAGCCTATTCTATTCCGAATATGTTGCCCGTTTGAATCTCGATTGTGTGAGCTGCTTATGTTAATGTTTTTGACTCATTGTTAACTGCTAATCAAGGATAGTATTTGTTTGAAGGTCCATGGTGGTTGGTTGTGTCACGACCGGAATCTAGACCCCAGACGAGACCGGCGTCGTTGACCTCTCAGAGGTCGCAGACAAGCCTACATACGTCATTCTTACTTCATCTAGGCTAAAATTTGAAACTTTTCGTTTCTTATCATGCATAAAGGTCATTCTACTTAAATTCATAATGTTCACAATCAACCATCTAACATTAAGATTATCAATTGAAAGAAATAGTTCAATACTGCATTAAATGTATAATTGCCAAAATGGCACCAATACAATGTCTGAAATAAAAACGGAAAGAAACACTAGTTGAACATACTCCACTAGCTAAAGCCTGCATCTAAGCTAGATAGTAACGGTAGACATCCTCGAAAGCATGAGGGCCTACCAAGTCCGGATGAAAGCTCCACGTCCGGATAGCTGCAACGTCAACCTGTAAGCTCTAGCGTCAGCCTGTGCCTGCACCTAAAAATATAGAGTTGTATGGGATTAGTACACACTTGTACTAAGTATGGGTATATGCAAGCACACACCAAGGACATGCATGAGTAAGAATAGCTCTTTCCTAACAACATGATTATGGAAAGTCAAGTCAGTGGACTTGCCAAATTGGGATTAGAAAAGTGAGTGAGCTTTCCAAATTTGGATTAGGAAAGTTAGTGAGTTTTCCAAATTCGGATTAGGAAAGTCATGCCATGAGAGTAACATGCATCATCATACATAACATCTTACACATAGAACATATCATATTGCATATAGCACAACATCTTTCATATCATTCATTCATATGCCATGAGACCTTGGAATCATGGACTTAACATCAAGACTTCCCAAAATGAGGGCTCAACATATGGGACCTCAACTAGGGAGCCTTCTTTAGCAAACACAGAGTCTGCTTCATTCATTCATACGTACTTCATTTCATTCATTCATAAGCTAGTGTAAACACCAGCTATACCTAGGATGTAGTTTAAGACTCTCATCGGGTTTGGTGTGCAATGATCAAGAATAACCTAGTGTTATTACTTGAGTCTAGCTCACCTCTTGATTATCCTATCCTAACACCTTTGGTATCGTTCATATCATTATGTGTATCATTTGAGGCTGGCCTCATTCATTCATTGGGAACTTTAACTTTAACCGACACAGATCATGTGAGCATCATGAAATCCAGCGTCTCCCCCACACCGAAAAGAGGTGGAATCACCGGCCAAAGTGACCCAAAACATGCTAGCGTACATGGGAATTGAACCCCGCCAGATCCCTATATTGGCAGTATAGGTTCGAAGACTAGGAGATATAAGGAGACCCATACCCGGCATGCCGGACAGTCTCATCTCATGAGAGTTACGTGAACCTCCACCCTTCCCAAAATAAGGCATCACCGCTCATAGCTAGTCTATCGGTGCTCAGTATAAAGTTCCATTTCATTCAACTCATACGTCATGGAAGCTGGCTTCTAGTATGAGGACATCATTGCTCAATAGAGTATACATTATTCTCAATACTTTCATTAGAGTGTTCATAGAGACTGGTCTCTTCATTAACTTTACACTCTCATAGGTGAGTACGTTTTGGTAACATTTACTTAGGCTCATTTGAGATTGCTCTCATCTTTCACATTAGCCTCTTATCATGTTTTCACCACATTCATTAACATTGACACATTTGCTCTTCATAATTACTCACCCCTTTTTACGTGAATGTTCATTTCATCATATGCCAATGCACTTGGCCATTTGTGTGTTTCACACTCTTACTTAACCCTTCTAGGGTTTCATCATTTCATTACATAATATTTATTTCATCGTATGCCAATGCACTTGGCCATTTAGTGTGTTTTACACTCGTACTTAACCCTTCTAGGGTTACATCATTTCATTACATACATCTTAGGTTCACTTATTTTTAAACGTATGCTAGACTTATGGGTCTATACATACAAGCCATGAGGCTTCATTCATAGTTCGTTTAAGTGATTCATATCTTCCTCAGATTATGTGGTACAAAACTTATGCATCTTGTATGTATGCCAAGATCTCGATTTCTATCTAAGTAGGCGGCATTATTCTTGAACATTTAATTCACGTATGACTTATGTATCAATACAGAATTTGGGCAAGGGAACCCGGTTTCGAATTCCTTGGACAACACTTTACATTTTTCTTTTTATTTAACTTCGGTCCACATGACATTGGGACCCTAGATCGAGCCCCAACATCAACATTCCCTTTTTATTTCTATCCTTTGAAAATTCTCTTCCTTGGCCGAGGGGTTCTGGGATCGAACCCCCACAACCCTTTTTTTTTTCCTTGACTATCTCGAGTTGACAATGAGGTTGTGGGATCGAACCCCCACAACCTCACTTTGCTTTTCTTTTAACTTATTCCTTACTGCCTAGAGGTCGTGGATTCGATTCCCACGCCTCACATTTCTTTTCTTTTCATTCTTTCCTTAAGCTTGACCAAGAGGTTGTGGGTTCGAATCCCACTCCTCTCATTTCTTATTTTCATACATTATTTTCCAGCCAAGACCACGGTTCGAATCCCCTTCACCACATTCCTTTTTACTTCTTTATTTTCATGGTTTTTAACATGGTGAGGTCACAGGTTCAATCCTCCATGACCTCACTTGTTTTAATCCATTTTTCACAACATTTTGAACCCTCTTATCTTGACCGAAATTCATCACTTGAAGCTGGAAATGTTGTAGTTTTTCAGCATCTTTTCATCAAGTTACACATTAGTTCTTAGGGAAATTTCATAGTGCATTTAGAACGTTTTAGTTGCATTTTCATGGATTCGTTTAGCCAAGAGATTATCACTCAAATCAGCCACATTTTATCTCATATGAACATCACGATTTACATAAATTTATGCACGTAAGATAACAACCATAACATCACAATTTTTTAGCCTTAACCCGAGAAGACCTAGTCACTGTCACATTTTTGCACACACATGCACATAGTTTCAGAACACATAGGTTGTCATTCATACGATTTTAAACACACATTCATGAACATATTCTTTCACGAAAACACAATACACGCCTAATATCTACCAGCAAACATACCCAACCTACAAATCATTGGGAGCTAGTGACAGGGACATGCAACGGGGAACAACCCTAGTTTTCGGATTAGAATATACTGAACCTTAAGGGGTCTCTTGGGAAAGGGACTAAGAGTAAGAAAACCCATACCTTTTATGACGTTCAAACCTTGAAGTTGCTGCCCAAACCTTCTCCAACACTAACGTCCAAAACCAAGTTTCAACAACAAACTTTCGACGAAAAACCCTCCCTTTGCCTAACGTATGCTTTGCGTTTGATTTTATTTTTCGTTGTGAGTTCTTCAAGTGTGAAGAACTTTAGTAAATTTTCTGTTCTTGTATGTTATTTTGGTAGAGAGAACACGTGAGAAAGAAGAGAGAATGGTCGTGGATGTTGAGGAGATAAACGTGAGAGAGTGAGAGTTTTATTAGGCTTAGGAGTCTAGTTTAGGACTTAGTCAAATAAGATTTAGTTAAATATAAAAAAAAAATCTGATTTCCTTTTATTTTAAATCAGCCAATAAATAATAAATATTTATTAATTACATTAATTTACCAAATTAAATAAAAACAAATTTAATTCATTGCTTCCACCTAGGTTCGAACCCGGGTGGAGCAAGACTTCACTTCAAGAGCCAATTTTTGGCCGTCTCTCCCCAAAATGCCCCTCCACCTTATTAATTAAATAATTAATTATATATTTAGGGTAATTACGATACTACCCTTATCCTGGAAAAAGACCATTTTACCCCTAGACCCTCCAAACCTAAGATTTTCCCTTTTTAAGTCCGGTAAAGACTCCTTCAAATAAATCTTCGTATTCGAGAGCCTTACATGGCTGGACACAACCTTTCCTAGCATAACTAACTCCCCAAGTTAGTTGGCTTGGCTGTAGCAAGGGTCCAGAGGTTTGGTTCTACGCGCATCCATCCGTGTGAACCCGGTCTAATCGTAGGCATTCTAGACACATTAAGCATTACTTAGCATAGCCATTTTTAGGGTTGTTACAGGTTGTTTTTCTTTGTTATAGTTGAAAGTTTGATGTTGTTCTCTTTGTCTCATTTTCTGAGTTAGACAACATGTTCTTTTTTCCATGAAAGTCTAATGCATTTCTTTTTACTTATCCCTCTGTTCGTGTCTCTTTGATACTCTGGTTGTTTTACATGCTCCGAGAGATTGGTCTTTCACATATTATCCAAATTTAGAGGTGCCTGTATGAATATTTGGGATGTCGGATTCAAAACCATCGTTGGTCTTGTTGTCTTGATTTTCTTAATATGGTTGTACCCAACTTTCGAAGTGATCGTATAAGTCTTATTTTGACCCTTGTTTAGCATGAACCGGTATTATTCTTTGGTGACCAATGTCATATGTTTCATCCCTTTCATCTCAAGTTGAATGGATAAATCGAGATGTCGACATTATGATCTATGTGTTGTATTTGCCACTGTTTTGAACATTGGACACCATTGTTGTTGTTTTCTTTATGATGTCTCGCCAGTTCGGTTTCACCGAGTCTATTTCCAAAAAGTTTAGTTTACTCTCTCCTTTCCAGATTATGCAATGTTCTGTTTTTCTTATTCTTATTCATTGACGCCTTGATTCATCCTTTTCGCCTTTCAAGTGTTGAAAAAAATAGAAAATGTACGTGTCATGTTTTGGTGTGAACCAGCATTGAAACGTAATCAAATTAATACAATACTCGTTCGTCTTGATTTTCGTCATGATTTGGTGTCACTGTTCGATAGTATTATCCCTCAAGGATACTATCTTAGCATCTTTGCCTATTGATGTCAACTATTGGTCTTTATTTGTCATTGTATGTTCTCTCTTAATGTAGTTATGTTTGCTTCTAGCTAGTCCCTTTAGGAATTTTGGAAGCATGCTAAATATATCAACTAATTCTTCCTTTTCCTATGTTTATGTATTCCCGTAGTCATTCAAATATCACTGTAATTGGTGTCCTTATCTTTAGTACTCCATCTCAACCATTTTACGTAGGCACAATTAATTAGCATGATGCTTTTTTGTGATGGTTATGCTCTGCTTAATTTTGCTTTTAATATTTTGGTTATCCATGTGCCTTTGTTTTTCTCTTAGACTATTCATTAATTTGTACCTTCCTAGTTCATTCATCTTGCCTTAATCTTAATTGGATTATAAGTTAACTCTTTTCTTTGTTTTGTGCTTACATGAAATTTACTCGAGTCCTGTGGACTCCTTCTTACCCTTTGCACTTCTAGTTAGGCCATAGAGGCCTAACAACTTTTCATCAAGTCAGCCAAGTCCACAGAATTGACACATAGGTGGAAGTCGATGAATAGATGACTGAAATTTGGATTTTTCAGACTCCAAAAAGCCTGAAAACAGGAGATATACCTGCTGTATACACTGGTATACAGCCGGAAATATGATTTACGGGTTACTAAAAAATACCAGGACATAGATGGTAAAATACAGGTCGGATCTGATGAAAAAAATAATATTATGTCAAAATACGGACCAAAATATGGTCCGTTTACGCTAGTATACGTGAGTGTATACAGAAACTTGGAAGGAGAAATAGGCCCAAAAGCCTTAAAAAGTTTGTTTTGTCCAGTAGGTCTCGTAACAGAAAATGGGCTCAAAGGCCTAAATTTGATACCTCTATCCTTCTCTTTTTGTAGCCACTAACCTATTATTTGATTTTTCTTGTTCTAATTTACTTAATCCCATAATAGCCATTTCTCCTTCGTTATAGGCATTCAACACCCTTTTAAGTCAAATCGCTGGTCAACCGCCAGTTAGCGGACATTCCGAGGGTCTAACACCTTCTCGAAATGTACATTTGAACTTCGAACCCTTTTTAAATAAATTTTATTTGTTTAAATCTTTTGAAAAATAATTATAAAGGTTTTTCTTGATTTTTATTAAAACTTAAGTGGCGACTCTGTTAATTCGGAAGTCGGTTGCTCTTAAATCATAAGATTAATTGACTTTTTGAAACTTAGTCATTTTTTATTGTTTTTTATAATTTTTCGTAAAATAGAAATGTCGACTCCGTTAGGGACTAATTAAGTTCTAACCAAAAGGATTTGGCTTTTTGACTAATTGTTATTATTGAATTGCTTATCTGTGATTAATGTGTTTAAATAATATAACTGCATTGCATTTCATGATATCTTCCGATATATATGTATAGTATATTTAAGGACGGTTTGCGGAACAACAACTGGACTTTTATATACTCAACTTTTTTCGGAATTAGCGGTAATTTATTGGTTCGTCATGAGTCCAATGGTTGTCGTGAGTTTTAGCCCAAATTCTCCATTTAAGTTTCCGGTCTTTTCAAAAGCCAATCCTAGTAAACTAGCATAGAGCCGAGCCAAAATCCCGAATATAAGAGTATTTGAACTAAGATGACCCTACACCCAAGGCGTGTTGGGCCCATTAGAAGCCCACCTTGTGTCTACATTGGCCCATTTGCCAATAAATAGACGATCATGCGTACATGTTAATTGAATGATGTATATGTGTTTTTAAAATGAATTTATTGTCTATGCGGGTGGGGGTTACTAATCTTTATCTGTTATTCTTGTAGGATGGATTCAATACACCAGCCTCTAAGAACAAGAATGGTGACTGTCCCCGATCCCTATCTTAAAGTGTGGTGGAAATGCATTAATTATAAAGAAAAAATGACGGTTCAAAAACACATAGGCTATCTTCTGTCGCTATTGGAAATGAAGGCTTGACCTGGTCTAATTGGAACAATGGTATAATTTTGGGATAGCAAAAATATGGTATTTCAGTTCGGGGAAGTTAAAATGACACCGACTATTGAAGAAGTCCTCACAAGCTATGAGAGTATCGCCATGTGCAACAAGAAGAAACGTCAACCAGATACAGATCTTCTAAATCCCAAAATATGGGATTTCGCCGAAATCAAAGAAAAATTATCACTTGTTAAAGTTGAGTGGATGGACAAGCTTCCCGGCCCAAACATTCCTTTCAGAAAGCTTTATTATCGATTTAGACTTGCGAGGGCTTACGAGAAATTTAAAGAGGAGTTCGTCTCGAAAGAAAAATGGAAGGAGACACATCCTCTTGCCTTTGAAATATGCTTACTTGGAACAATGTTGTTTCCTCAAGGGCCAAACTACACTATTCATCCAAGTGTAGTAATGTTCGCTCATGCCATCTTCTACGGAGTAGACTACAATTCATCAACCAAGTACTACACTTTGGCCCCCATGATCTTAGCCGACATCTACAGAGCTTTGGATATGTGTCAAAGCGGAGAACGTTTCTTTCAAGGATGCAAACTGATACTTCAATGGTGGATGATGAGACATTTGATCAAAACTCATAATCCGAGAGAACCAGATCCCCTAAGAAGGTTAGACGAACTTGAAAGTCACGATTATTGGATGTACCATAACCATTGCAACAAGACCGGAGGGAAATATTTCTGGTATCCAAGACTTCAGGGGCTAAGGGAAGAGAATGTATAGTGGTCGATAGACAGTCTGGTGGTGAGGAAGGATATGGTGATTCGAGCAGAAAAGGTCCCTTACCTGGTATTTGCTGGATTAAGAGGGAGTAGACCGTATGCTCCCGATCGAGTCCTAAGGCAACTAGGAGGGAAACAAGAGCTTCCCCAAATCGCAGACATGAGGCAATTTGCAACTGACCACGAAAATTGATGAGTCGCATATGCTGAAGACTTACGAAGAATTTGGAGGTCTCGAAGATTATTGGGTGATCCAGTACTGAACAGGTTTCTTCATGAATGTTCTCAGGATTACAAGGAATGATTGAAGAACACCGTCGCTGGAACTATTGAGCCTGGTCTGAACGTTCCTCACATTTTTGCAGATGTTGGAGCCAAACATCAATTTCTACTTCACCGACTCCAAGAAAGGTTCGATAAGAATGATTTGGAGCATCAACACCGACATTTAGAGGATGCCAAAGTCATAGCTCAATTGCAACAAGAGATACGGAGAGCCAGCCAATGCATGTTAGAGTTGGATGATAACATGGAACAACAGATTCAGACAATAGAGAGGTTCAGACATCAAGAAGGGGCTCTATTGGCGAGAGATCATGTATGGGCGAACAAATATGCCATGTGTGAAGAGGTCGGCATCGCCAAGAGGACCAAACTTGGCATAGGATCATATCAAGCTTGAACTTTATTACTATCCCCTGCTCGAGACTGCTTTATTTGTACTTTGTTTTGTAATTTATCTTCTGAACCTATTTCTGTGTTACTATGTTTATCAGACATTTTGAATTATATTAATAAAATATTGTGGGGATAATGAATTGGTTTAAAAAGACATATACATCCTTCAATTCGTTAGGCCTACCCTTGGCAAAAAAGGATCACAAGCATATTTAGGACGCGATATTTGTCTGTACACTTGTTTGCTTTAACTGTTTATGTTATATGTTGCTCAGAATGAGGACTTTGCCAACCCACTCCTTTTCAAAAAAATTCGAAAATATATACAAGTCACTATCACAAAATGTTCGACCAAATTTCTGAGTCTTGAGTTTCTCAACCAAAAGTAATTCCTAGTACCCAACTCCTAAACATTACTCTATCATCTGAGGAAAAGTAAAATCAACGCTATGGAAAAAGGTAAGAATGTCTAGGCGGAGCCTACTAGAGAGGAGTTGGAGAGGAAAATACAACAGATTACGCAGCAGATTCGAGAAATCAAAGAAAGAGGACTCCAAGTTGAAATAGCCACAACAATCGTCAGAGCCGCAACTGCGGCACTAGATGAGGACATGGCAACTAACATGGCAAAAAGTGCAATCGTGGACAGAGAGACGGAGGTTATGACTAGGAGGCTTCAGAAAATACGCGGGAAACGCTCTGTCTTCAATCAAGAAGCTAATAGAGGTCTCGAAGACACTCACCCTGGAGTGACTGGGGAAGATATGGACGAGAAAATTGTCTACATGCCTCCTTTACTGGGACGTCTAAAGGGAGGAGACAAATGGATCACTCTCCCGGCTTATGAGCTGGCACATAACGTGGGAACAAGGTTGGTGCCATGTGCTCTTTTGTACGATCACCTCAAGTTGAAGCCTTATGAGGGAATAACTTTAGGCTTTGGGCATGAAAACACTCAGAAGATGTGTGCCTTCCACCCGAACCAACGAGGACACACTATAGAGGAATGCGCGTAGCTTAAGGCAAGAATCTACAATCTGATCGACACTAGGAAGATTTCGCACATGTGGGGTGATAATACCGTCCTCACCTATGACCAGCCAGAGCCCAAAAAGTCAGTCACTAAGCACACCCGGTTTTATTGTCACTATTTCACGCCATTCAAAAAGACATTGCTGGAAATCTACAGTGATTTAGTTCAGAAGGGGGTCTTAGCCTCTATCCAAGATAATGATGAAGCACTCGATCTCGTTGGGGTAGAAATCTGGAAAACTTGTTCTTATCATGATGATACAGATCATAGCATCGGAAGGTGCTTCAGATTTCACTACGACGTGGAATCCCTCGTCAACATGGGGAAGATTCGAGTCGAGCTTGTTCCCCGTGGCTGATGTAGCGGCGAGGAGAACGATGGCTGACATGGAGTCACCTTTATCTTTAGAAGCTTTCTTGTTTTTTTTTTCAATTTCCTTGTAATCGTTTGAGAATGAATTAATGAAAATAAGTATATCCTTTTGTACCCGAACTACGTAGGGCCTGAATTCTCCTTGTGAGATACGTAGGCAGCCTTCCAAGGCCCAGCCCCTATCTTTCAAAATTTTGATTCTCCCCCTTTCATTCTACAAGGAAATCTGAAGTCAAGATCAACGGGTATCGAAAGAGATGCAACAAAGAAGACGTTAGCTCAACGTGATTTAGCCTTTCTAAGATAATCCCAATTTAAAACGAGCAAACTCCTACTTGTTTAAAAAAATCAGTTTCTCCTTACTCGTGGGTTGACATGTCCTCAAACAAAGCAACTTTTGTGTGTTTACCTATTCTGTATGTGATATTTCGCATTATGTATTCTTAACTCAAACAAACAAATGTCTTTGAGTTGTTTTCCTTCCACAGATACTTAAAACTGGTCTGTGTCGATAAGCTGGCTGATCATCCTTACTTCACAAGATCTAAAGGGCCTGCATATTCCTTTCCTGGTCAAATATCAGATATGGGAAAAGCAATGATGGGGGATAACAATGAAGAAATCAGCCTGATCGAGGTTACGGTGGCTCAACCTACCATCTCAGATCAAAATGAACTAATCATGCAACTGATACAGCAGATTGCCGAGATGAGGGTTGAAATGCAGAGGAGACAAGATATACCTCCGCCGGGTTTTGCTGTCAACGCTTCGATTGATGGAAGGCCTTCGCTGTACTTTCCCTCTTCTAACGTGGAGCAAGCTCAGAATCCACCATCCACTCCTTCTCAAAATACCTCTGTTATCGACTTAACCACGCAAAATCCTCAATACGCATCAGCCTCCTACCAAACCCCACCCCCTCCTCAAAACAATAATCCTCAAATACCACATCCCCCTCAAAATTCCAATCACCAAAACGCTCCACCCCCACAAAACCAAAACACATTCAATACCCAAACATCCATAAACACACTAATCCCCAAACATACCCTCAAAGCTACCAAACCACTCAAAATGCCCCAAGTCCCTCCTTTGATTTGCCTCTACCCCGAAAAACCACTTTCCTGATTCCCATTGCCAATGAGCACGAAGTGAACGGTTCTGAGCTCGACCACTATGAAAATCAATAAAGAGAGTGGTGGTTAAAGGAAGAGGCTGCGAAGATAGACATAAAGAAGGAGATCCGAAGAGCAATGAAGGAGCTGCAGTGCATTCCTGAAGTCGTCGGTTTGAACAATGAGGATCCACGCATTAATTCAAATTAGGACCTCCTGGAGAGGTTCAAGATGCCAAAATTCGACACTTTTGGAGGAATAGGGAATCCCTTAGTGCATCAAAGGGTCTACTGTAACCAGCTCGTGGTAGTTGGGAGAGATGAAGTTGTACTGATGCGGCTCTTTAGCTGAAGTCTGAGCGGGAGGCTCTGGAGTGGTTCACATCCCACGAAACAAGGGAGTAGCCTAGCTGGAATGACCTGGCTAAGGACTTCATTGAACGTTTTGCTTACAACGTGGAGATTGTCCCTGATCGTTATTCCCTAGAAAAGATGAAGCAGAAATCCAAAAAAGCTACAGATAGTTTTTGTATAGATGGCGAAAGGAGGAGGCTAGAGTTCGTCCTCCCATGTCTGAAAAGAAAACTGTTGAAGTATTTATGCGGGTTCAGGAACTCGAGTATTATGATAGAATTATGCTGCTCGTTGGAGCAAAGTTTGTCGAGATAGTCAAGGTATGTGAGACTTTCGAAGATCGATTAAGAACCGGGAAGATTGCCCTCGTTGTTATCTCGCCAAGATCATCGGGTTTGTTTAAAAAAAAAAAGATGTGTCTATTGTCTCTTATGAGGGAAATAAGACCCCGAGAAAATCCTCCCCCACCCGTTACCAAAATGCCCCTCCTCCCACTTACCAAAATACTCCCCCTCCAAGTTATCAAACTCCACCTCCCATCTACCAAAATTCCCCTACCGCTTACCAAACTCCATCTCATCATTACCAAAGCGTCGCTACCAACTGTGCCCAACGTGCAGTCAAATTATCGAGCGCCTTCCCCAATATATCAAGCTCCAGCTCCAGTTTACCAAAATCCCCCCCCTCAAACTACCAAGCTCCATTTCCAAAATACCAGACTAATCCCAATCCAAGATATCAAGCTCCCCGTCCTAACGTCCAAAATTGTCATCAAATGCCTCCTCCATAACAAGGCAACTACGATCCCCTTCGTCCCAAATTTGAGAAAAAACCCGCCAGAATTTTCACTCTGTTTGTCGAAAGCCGAACAAAGCTATACGAGTGATTAACTGTGGCAGGTTATATCCATACGATGGGGCCCAAGCCAGTGGATACCAGCTCCAGGTTTTACAGACCCGATCAGAAGTGTGCATATCAGTCCAACAACATTGGACATGATACTGAGGATTGTATTAACCTCAAGCACAAAATCTAGGATTTGATCTACCAGAAGGTGGTCTCCATCCAGACAGTCGCGCCCAATGTCAATAGTAATCCTTTGCCAAATCATGGGGGCGTCAATATCAATATGAAAGAGACAGATGATGATTGGTGCGCGAAAAAGACGATAGTTCTGATCGTTCATGAGGAACTGGAAAGTACCGTAGCTTTGTTGAACATCAAAGAGAAAACGGAGTTTGTGATTCTGACACCTGAGAAGGTTGTTGCGTTGGTGCCAATAGAAACTCCTGCTCGACCAAGGTTTGTGATCGAAACTGCTTCTGCTCAAGGCATGACTAGGTCTGGCAGATGTTATACGCCAGAGAAGTTGGCTCATGGAGGACAAAAGAAGGACCAAGAAAAGAGGCCGATAAGTAAGGTCGAGGCTGAGGAATACTGGAGAAAAATGCAGCATAAAGACTATTCAATCATGAAGCATTTGGAGAAGACCCCGACTCAGATTTCTGTGTAGGCCCTATTGATGAGTTCGCAGCTGCATAGGCAAGCCTTGATGAAAGCTTTGGATGACACGTATGTGCACGTGGGCACAAGCAGTGACAATGTAGCAGCCATGATCAACCAGGTCATCCGTGAACATCAAATTAGCTTCTACGATGAAGAGTTTCCCTTCAAAGGAAGGATGCATAACAAAGTTTTAAATGTCACCATTGCGTGTCGAGACAAGGTTATAAATTGTGTCTTGGTATATGATGGATTTGGTCTCAATATTTGCCTACTATCGACTCTGAGGCAGCTAAAATTTGAATTGGGGAAGCTTCAACAGACCAAGTCAATATGAGGGCCTTCGATGGGGTGCAACGAGACACACTGGGGTCCGTGAACTTGATCATTCAGATGGGTCTTGCAGAGTTTAATGTGGATTTTCAGGTGTTGGACATCGACACTAGTTACAACCTTTTTTAGGAAGGTCGTTCATCCACATGGCTGGGGCCGTGCCTTCTACCTTTTACCAGCTGATGAAGTTTGTTTAGAAGGAGCGTTATTCACAGTGAAGGAATCCACTCCAGTGGGCTTGCGCCAATCATTGATGAAGTCTCTCGAGGCTACGATTTATACACGGTGGAACTGGTAAATGACACCGGTGATCATTTGGCTCCACAACCCTCTATGCCCTCTGTATACAAGATGATCGCTACAGTGATGCTCCAGAACGGATTTGAGCCAGGTTTTGGATTGGGAAGGAATTTCCAAGGAATTGTCAAGCCTGTTCAAGTTCCTACAAAAGGAGCAAGGTTTGATTTGGGGTATGTCCCCACAGCTGATGAAACGGAAATGAAGAACAAGAGTGGTGATCAAGCATTGGCCAGGCCAATCCCTCATTTGTACCAGTCATTTTCAGTTCGAGTGTATGCCAACGTGATAGACTTAGGGAAGAAATCTGGGGCCTTTTTGAAGAAATTGATAATGTCATAGAGGACGAGATTGAGACATCTGGTAACCGCGATGCCTAGTCTGGGGAGGAGCTGTATAACTGGACCTCAACACGAATCTTGATTCCCCGAACATCTTGGTAGAAAGGACATTGTTTATGCCAGTTTTGAAAATCGGTGGTAGTCTGGAAGAGGCGCGAGACCCACCATTTTTCATTTTTTTTATATTGTTTGAATTTTAAAATTCCCTCGTAATGTTTAAAAAGGCAACATGGCCCTTCATCATGGACAAAGTTTGCGGGTTTTTTTCAATTTGAATGAAAGCCTCTTTTATTAAAAATTTGTTTATTTACTTATATGCTATATTAACTCACCTGACTTTGTCCGTTTATGATTTCAGTATTATTAATTTTTAAAACCTGCCAATGTCATGTAATGTCACGAGCCAAACGAATAAAATGATGCAGGTGATGATGAAGGTGAAGATATGAAGAAGAAAATGAGGTACCAAAATATGTCGTTGAGGATAGTTTGAGAATAAACATAAGCCAAATTTGGAAGAAACTGAAACTGTGAATCTCGGAGACGAGCAGTGCGTCAAAGAAGTCAAAATCAGTGTCCCTCTGAATTATGGTCAATGGAAGGACCTGATTCATTTTCTTGGTGAATACATTGACCTATTTGCGTGGGTTTACATCGACATGCTAGGGTTGAGTACGAATGTGGTATCCCATAAATTGTCGATCAATCCAGGTTTCAGTCCAGTATAACAAAAGGCTCAAAAGCTCAAGCTCGAGTTAAGTTTGAAGATTAAAGAAGAGATTACTAAACAAATCGAGTCTCAATTAGTGAAAGTGATGCAGTATCTGACTTGGTTGGCCAATGTTTTTCTGGTCGCCAAGAAAGATGGGAAGATCAAAATCTGTGTTGATTACAAGGATCTCAACAAAGCAAGACCAAAAGTTAACTTTCCATTTCTGAACATTCACATTCTAATTGATAAATATGCTATGCATGAAATGCAGTCATTTGTGGATTGTTACGTAGGCTATCACCAGATCCTGATGGATAATGAGGATGCAGAAAAGACAACTTTCATTACACCGTGGGGTGTATATCATTATAGAGTGATGTTATTTGGTCTCAAAAATGCAGGTTTTACTTATATGACAGCTATGACAACTATTTTTCATGACATGATTCACAAAGAGATTGAGGTATATGTTGATGATGTCATAATCAAGTCCCGCGAGAGTTCGGACCACTCGACTCATTTAAGGAAGTTCTTTGATCATCTGCATTGTTACAACCTGAAGTTAAATCCCGCAAATGTACTTTTGGGGTGTCGTCCGGAAAGTTATTGGGATTTATAGTCAGCAGAAGGGGTATTGAGCTCGACCCTTCTAAGATCAAGGCAATTCAAGATTTACCTCCTCCAAAGACGAAGAAGGAAATGATGAGTTTTTTAGGGAGGTTGAACTACATTAGTCGGTTCATATCTCAATGCACCGTGGTGTGTGAGCCTATCTTCAAGTTGCTGAAGAAAGATGCTTTGACAAAGTGGACCGATTAATGTCAGACCACTTTTGATGCCATCAAGAATTATTTGTCCAATCCCCCAGTGTTGGTTCCTCCGCGATAAGGGAGCCCATTGTTTCTATATTTGTTTGTCTCGGATAACGTATTTGGGTGTGTGCTTGGTCAGCATGATGAGACAGGGAAGAAAGAGTGAGCTATTTACTACTTAAGCACGAAATTCACTCCATACGAGGCTCATTATACTCTTTTGGAGAGAACGTGTTGTGCTTTGACTTGGATTGACCACAAGTTGAGACATTATTTGTCTTCCTATACCACATATATCATTTCTAGGATGGACCCGTTGAAGTATATTTTTCAAAAAGCAATGCCGACCGAAAAGTTGGCAAAATGGCATATGCTTTTGAGTGAATTTGATATCGTGTATGTGACCCGGAAGGCGATAAAATCACAAGCCTTGGCTGATCATCTTGCGGAGAATCCAGTCGACGAAGAGTATGAACCGCTCAAGACTTATTTCCCCGATGAAGAGGTATCATTTGTGGATGAAGATATTTCTGAAGCATACCCTGGTTGGAGAGTACTTTTTGATGGAGTGGCGAATCTCCAAGGAAGAGGTATTGAAGCAGTCTTAGTGTTTGTTCAACACCATACTATGGTAGCGAAACTCCAATATAATTGCACGAACAACATGGCTGAATATGAAGCATACATTCTTGGGTTGAAGATGGCCATCGACATGAATGTGCATGAGATTCTGGTTATTGGAGATTCAGATTTATTGATTCATCAGGTTCAAGGAGAATGGTCCGTAAAGAACCCAAAGATTACACCGTACGTGCAGTATATACAGAAGTTGTAAAAGAGTTTTCGTAAGATTTAATTCAGACACACTCCCACAACACAGAATGAGTTAGCTGATGCTCTTTCCACCATCGCCTCAATGATTAAACATCCATATACTGATTATATTGATCCTATGGATATATAATTAAAAGAACATCTAGTCCATTGTTCACATGTTGAAGCAGAACCAGACGATTTGCCATGGTATTTTGATATAAAAATTACTTCGATACCGGGATTTATCTTGAAAATGCAACATTTAACCAGAAGAAGTCGATACGCCGTTTGGCCCTCAACTTCTTTCTAAGTGGGGAAATCCTTTATAGGAGGACTCCAGATTTATGTCTTCTCATATGTATTGATGCTGCAAAGCTTCTAGAACAAGTACACGCTGGAGTTTGTGGTACGCACATGAATGGACTCACTTTGGCAAGGAAGATCCTTCGAGTCGGTTATTTCTGGATGACTGTGTAGCATGATTGTTGCAAATTTATGCAGAAATGTCATAAATGTAAAGTGCATGGTGATTTGATCCGAGTGCCGCCTCACGAACTCAATTCTATGAGTTCACCTTGGCCATTCGTAGCTTGGGCATGGATGTCATTGGTCCAATAGAACCAGCCGCTTCTAATGGACATAGATTTATTTTCATTGACATTGACTACTTCACCAAGTGGGTGGAAGCAGCTTCGTACAAGTCGGTGACCAAGAAAGTTGTAGAAAATATTTGTTCGCAACAATCTGATATGCAGGTTCGGAGTACCAGAATCCATCATTACTGATAATGGTGCAAATCTCAACAGTCACTTGATGAGATATATATGTAAGAAGTTTAAGATTACTCACCGAAACTCAACTACTTATCGTCCTCAAATGAAAGAAACTGTAGAGGCCACCAATAAAAACATCAAGAGGATTCTTAGGAAAATGATTGACAATCACCGAGGTTGGCACGAGATGTTGCCATATGCTTTGTTGGGATACCGAACGATCGTCAGAACGTCAATCGGAGCTACCCCATACTTGCTAGTGTATGGAACAGAAGCAGTCATACCCGCTGAAGTTGAGATACCTTCTTCAAGAATCTTCCAAGAATCTGAATGGGTCAGCAAGCGGGTCGATCAGTTAACCTTGATTAATGAGAAGAGAATTTTGCCGTTTGTCATGGTCAGCTATATCGACGGAGAATGATTCGTGCTTTTCACAAAAGAGTGAGAGCCAGAATTTTTGAAATTGGTAAGTTGGCCCTTAAACGCATATTTCCTCATCAGGATGAGTACAAAGGGAAATTTGCACCGAATTGTCAAGTACCTTACATGGTTCGCAAAGTATTATCTGGAGGTGCTTTGATCTTGTTGGAGATGGATGACACCGCATGGCTAAAACTGATCAACTAAGATTCTGTCAAGAGATATTATATGTGAAGCTTCAATATGTATTTCTGTCATTTCCCTGTAATTGCTCTATTTTCTTGTAATTGTTTTGTTTAAGAATTTATCCCTTTGTAATGAACTACGTCTGACCTGAATTCTCAAGAATGAGATACATAGGCATCCTATGTCAACCTCGGTCACTCCATTTATCCCTTTTAATATTTCTCTGTATTTGAACTACGTTCGACCTGAATTCTCAAGAATGAGATACGTAGGTGGCCTATGTCGGCCTCGGTCGGTTTTCTATGTAAATTTCTTATGTTGTTATCCTTTGAGGGGAACTATGTTTGACCTGATTCCTGACTTAATGGGATATGTAGGCGCCACAAAGGTTCAGTCCTATCTCCCGTAAGATTTCTATGTTTCCTTTATAATAGAAATTGGGACAGAATTTTTGAGAGGGACTCAAAAATTCTCGAGAGGAAGATTTTTTATCTATGAGTCAAGACTGAAGTTACTTTGAGAATTCGCAACTGGGACATAATTTTTGAGAGAATCTCAAAAATTCCGTGATTTACTCACCGGCAGTTAAAGATAAGCCAAGACAGTTAACCGGGAAATAAATTTTGAGGATGACCTCAAAATTACAACATGGATTTATCGACAGTTTAGAGAAACTTTGAAAACTTTCTACAAATAATGAGATGGACCTCCAAGCATCAGACTCAAAGAAGTTCGCTAAGTCTAACATGATATGATACTTGTCAGTAACCTTTTTTCCAAATACAACTTTCGAAAATCTATTTTCTTAAAAAACTTTTCCTTTATATTTCATTTATCTCTCGGCATAAAATATGTAGTCTTGTCTATCAAGAGGCGGGAGATTGGAGGAATTAATGGGGGGATAGAAAGACAAGGATCAGACAATCGAAGAAATCGACACAGATCAGCTTATTTTAAAAGTGACAATTTTTCTGTGGATGCAGCTTTATAAGCTTACCTCAAAATGAGTATGTTTCTCCATTCGATGAAAATGGAGAAGTCAAAGGGGCGAAGAGCTTCCCAAAATTTACAATTTTTCTGTCGGTACAAGAAATATTTTATGTTGCTTATATCGAAGACTCGGGAATATGAATAGAACTATTTCATCCAACTCAAAACAACATGAAGTCTGTAATGAACGTACAACTATGTTCAAAGATGAAACAAATGAAGACCTCGAGGAAAAATATTTTACGGGTTTTCGTAATGCTTATCTGCATTACATGATGATGGTACCACCCGAAGAGTCATCTATGTTGTATTATCGAATGAGATGATACCGCTACTCCGAGGGTCATTATTTTCTATTTTGTTATTTATATTGTCTATTGAGACGATACTGCCACTCAAAAGATACCTAGAAGATCACATGTGTTATTCGGTGAAACATCATCTTCGCTCGGCATCGAGAGGCGTCACATTTATCTTCGTACATTATGAGGAAAATGTCATGCATCGCAGAAATAAGTCATGCATTTCAAGAGACAGATATTCATGCATTGCGAAAAGAATTCATGCATCGCAAAAAGAAGTCATGCAAAGCAAGAGAAAGAGATGCATGCATCGCAAAGAAGAGGTCATGCATTGCAAGAGAATGAATTCATGCATTGCAGAAAAGAAGTCATGCATTGCAAGAGAAGAAATTCATGCATCGTGAAAAATGTCATGCATCGCGAAAAGAAATCATGCATTGCAAGAGAAGGAAGTCATGCATCGCAAAAGAAGGAATTCATGCATTGCGGAAAAGAAGTCATGCATCGCGGAATAAAGTCATGCATTGCAAGATAAAAAATTCATGCATTGCGGGAAATGCCATGCATCACGGAATGAAATCAGGCATAGAAAGAGAAAGAGACTCATGCATCGCGGAAAAGAAGTCATGCATTGCAAGAGAAGGAATTCATGCATCGCGGGAAAGGAGTCATGCATTGCAAGAGAAGGAAACCGTGCATATCAAGAGAAATATTTATCCATCATAAGAAGATCGATATCCACTACATCATTTTTTCTTTGCCAAAAAATGACATGAAGAGGACCATCAACAACGACGTCAAAGAATTGTCAGCATATTACATCGCATCAGCCTTTTATTATATCGACATCGAATGAAGAGTACATTGAATATTATATTGCAAACATAAGACATGAAATTTATTTCCTTTGCGTCAAACCGATCGAGTTGACGTCAAATATTGAAGGAGAGCAATTTCGTGTTAACACGGTAAAAGAACTATCTCCCATTTGAATTACATTTTGTATACTAATGAATTTTATCTCAATCTCTGTCGAGAGCATCCTGAAGGATGAATTCTCCAAATAAAACTACAGGTGCGGATAACATCCAAAAAGGATGCAGCACAACGTGAAACTTTTTCTTAACAGCGAACTGGAATATAGTCCAAAGAGGAGTGTCAGACTCTTAGGACACGAGCATAGGAGCGACTTCTACCACAATCAAATCACACCCCTATCAGAAGGCATGTGGGCTTTTCTTTAGGTTTCCTTATTTCATTTTCTCATCTAGAAATTTTGGTATCCACCGGAAGAAGCTTTCCAATCGGAGTGACATACACCAAGAGCCTTGGAAATTATATCTGTGTAAGTTCTTAATTATGGGTGTGAAGCGCGCCACATTCATGGCTAAGAGGTTACAAGCCTCCTTTTCATACTGATTCTTCTGTCACTTTTCTAGAACCAAAGGTTATCTAGCATAATAGATTTCTTTTTCCACCGATCGAGTCGAACTAAAAACAGCCTGATTCCCTATGTCGACGGATATGTAGGCGGTCTCAATGTTGAAAACTAGGCTGTATTCCAATATTTGATCTTAAATTTTATTCCCGAGCATTCCGGTCCCTTCATAATTCTGTATGGGGGTGGCCTTTGAATTCTCTCAAAATCGTATGTTAAATCAAGCCTGTCGAACTACAGATTGGCTGAATTCTCATATAGTCTGAGATATGTAGGAAACACATTTTCAGGGTTCGGCCATAATTCTTAAGTCCATACCAAATTCTCATCTCAAAAAATGAATGTGGTCGGTCAAAATTGGTTTCGTCAATTTTATTTTCCTAGAATTTCTTGCATCAATTCAAGTAAAATGAGGGACAATTGTTGACACCTAATTTTGGACCTCCACAATATAAATTAGTCATCGAGCTTCTTAAATTCCAAACGAGTTGAAACAATTGACTTTATAAGTATTCAAAAATCGTCTCAAAAATGTTTTGTTTTAGTAAGTATTTGATTAATTAATTTAGTTATATAATACTTTATATCTTGAAATATTTAGTTCATATTCAAAGTTTTATTTCGTTAAGATTGAGAAGCTCGTTGGTTAACTATATTAATTCGTATGGTTTATTCATTGATTGAGTTTTCTAAGTAAGTTTTATTTCGCCAATTCCAAATACCCATGCCCAACCCAACATTAATATTAAATCAGCAGCCCTTTCCTCCTTCAAAGCCAATTCCAAAAAGGCCAAATTTTAATTCAAATGTTAGCAACAACCCATCCCCTTTGCAACTCCAATTCAGCCTACCCATTTCGTCTTTACTAAATAGCTCCGACCCGGCCCAGTTTGGAGTCCACGAAGAAACCCAGAACTTCAACAACTACAACAAGTACACGTCGTGAAGCTGATCAAATGACATTACGCGTGACGGCGAGACGACTCCTAGTTGCGCCTAACGCGAGAGCGAGTTAATGGAAAACGTTCACATCTCAGCAAGGCGCGTACCAGCACTCTGCGTCATTTTTGTATCCTTCCTCAAAGTCTCCATCAGCTCGTACTGTCGCAATAGAAAAAGCAACAACGTCTCTTCTTCTTCAATCAGGGGAATTTTTTTTTTGAATTGGAGAATAGTAGTCTGAGATTTTTTTTACTAAGGCAAAAGAATGTTTGAGCAAAATATACTTTAGTACACACCAAAAAAAAATCAAGGAAAAGCAAGGGAGTGCTCTTATTGTTAATGTGTTGGGTTTGAAACCTTTCTCGGCTGCTGTACTGTCGTTGTTTAGGTGGTGGAGGTCATTGCTGTCAATCTCTGCTCGTTGCTGTCCCAGTTTTGCTGCACTTTGAAAGGTAATGCTCATTTCGTTTCAAGCCTATTTTATTCCGAATATATTGCCCATTTGACTCTCGATTGTGTGAGCTGCTTATGTTAATGTTTTTGACTCACTGCTAATCAAGGATAGAATCTATTTGAAGGTCCATGGTGGTCGGTTGTTTTTCTTTGTTATAGTTGAAAGTTTGATGTTATTCTCTTCGTCTCATTTTCTGAGTTAGACAACATGTTTTGTTTTCCATGAAAGTCTAATGCATTTCTTTTTACTTATCCCTCTGTTCGTGTCGCTTTGAAAATGTGCTCGGTTTACATGCTCCGAAAGGTTGGTCCTTCACATATGAGCAAGATTTAGAGGCTCCTGTATGAATATTTGGGATGTCGGATTCAAAACCATTGTTGGTCTTGTTGTCTTGATTTTCATAATATGGTTGTGACCAACTTTCGAAGTGATCATATAAGTCTTAGTTTGGCCCTTGTTTAGCATGAACTTGTATTAGTGTTTGGTGCCCAATGTCATACTTTTCATTTCTTTCATCTCAAGTTGAATGGATGAATCGAGATGTCGACATTATGAGCTATGTGTTGTATTTGCCACTGTTTTGAACATTGGACAGCATTGCTGTTGTTTCCTTTATGATATCTCGCCAGTTCAGTTTCGCCGAGTCTATTTCTAAAAAGTTTAGTTTACTCTCTCCTTTCCAGATTACGCAATGTTTTGTTTTTCATATTCTTATTCATTGACGCCTTGGTTTATCCTTTTCGCCTTTCAAGTGTTGTAAAAATAGAAAATGTACGTGTCATTTTTTGTTGTTAACCGTCATAGAAACGTAATCTAATTAATACAATACTCGTTCGGCTTGATTTTCGTCATGATTTGCTGTCGCTGTTCGATAGTATTATCCCTCAAGGATACTATCTTAGCATTTTTGCCTATTGATGTCTACCATTGGTCTATATTTGTCATTGTATGTTCTCTCTTAATGTAGCTATGTTTGATACTAGCTAGTCCCTTTAGGAATTTTGGAAGCATGCAAAATATGTCAACTAATTCTTCCTTTACCTATTGTTTATGCATTCCAGTAGTCATTCAAAGATCACTGTAATGGGTATCATTATGTTTACTGCTCCATCTCAACCATTTTGTGTAGGCACTAATAATTAACATGATGTTTTTTAGTGATGGTTATGCTCTTCTTAATTTTGCTTTTAATATTTTAGTTATCCATGTACCTTTGTTTTTCTCTTAGACTATTCATTAATTTGCACCTTCCTAGTTCATCATCTTGCCTTAATCTTAATTGGATTATAAGTTAACTCTTTTCTTTGTTTTGTGTTTATATGAAATTTGCTCGAGTCCCTGTGGACTCCTATTTACCCTTTGCATTTTTCGTTAGGCCATAGTGGCCTTACAACTTTTCATCGAGTTACCCAAGTCCAGGGAATTGACACACAGGTGGAAGACGATGAATAGATGGCTGAAATCTGGATTTTTCAGTCTCCAAAAAGCCTGAAAACAGGCAATATACCTGCTGTATACATTGGTATACAGCCGTAAATATGATTTACGGGTTGCTAAAAAATGTCAGAACATAGATTGTAAAATACAGGTCGGAGCTGATGAAAAAAAAAATAATATTATCAAAAAACGGACCAAAATACGGTCCGTATACACTAGTATACGTGAGTTTATACAGAAACTTGGAAGGAGAAATAGGCCCAAAAGACTTAAAAAGTTTATTTTGTCCAGCAAGTCTAGTAGCAGAAAATGGGCTCAAAGGCCCAAATTTGACACCTCTATCCTTCTCTTTATTTTTGTAGCCACTAACCTATTATTGGATTTTTTTGTTCTAGTTTAGTTAATCCCTTGATAGCCATTTCTCCTTCGTTATAGGCATTCAAAATTTATGTATATAATTTACATATTTTTTATATGTATATATATATATTTTTTATTATTTATTTATTAGCCTTGTTAACACTTTAAATTATTTTCCTTTAGAAATTTCTCATTATAGTTTATTTCCCCTTTAAATAATTAATTAAAATGAAGTAGAATAAAATAAGTAAAATAAATTAGTCAAAATTCGTTTTTTTTTTGAAAAGTCATTTAGTCAAATCGCCGGTCAAGCGCGAGTTAGCAGGCATTCCGAGGGCCTAACACCTTCTCGGAATGTACATTTGAACTTCGAACCCTTTTTCAACTGATTTTATCTGTTTAAATCTTTTGAAAAATACTTATTAAGTTTTTTCTTGAAATTTATTAAAAATTAAGTAGCGACTCTGTTAATTCGGGAAATCGATTTCTTTTAAATCATAAGATTAATTGACTTTTCGAAACTTAGTCATTTTTTATTGTTTATTATATTTTTTTGTAAAACAAATTTAAAATTATAAAAAAAAGTTAGGCATCTACTCTCTAAACTAGTCCTTTCCGTCCCTTCACTTCCTATCTCTTCCAATCCTTTTTCTATTTGGATGTTGTCCACAATTTTTATTTTTTTTTAAATTTATTACAAACAAAGAGAGAAAAAAGAGAGGAAAATAATGCTGCATTCATATAGAAATAATAAGTTCAATAAAGGATGACTTAATCAAGCAAATATATACAAATATTACATTTTTATGTACCCAAAATTTAAAATAAAAGAACAAAAATAATCATTTCTTTTATCCCCACCCTCATCCCATGATAACATTGATACTAATTAAAAGAATATAAATATGTGAGTTCATTTCAAGTTTGAGTCCCAAATATCCTAATTAAGAACAAGAGATTAAAAAAAGGAGTAAAAAAAAAAATAAACAAGACATTTGGATAATTGAGATAAAATTGTATATTAATGAAAATAACAATATTTTAAAATGGACAGTAAGGCTGGGTAAGTATGGATTTTATTTGGATCTCCATTTATGAGTTGAGTTACGTCATAACAAATTGGGGTTGATTTAAAATAGGCCAACATGAAGATATCATGAAAAAAAATCAATATTATTTGCAAGTGTATCATGTCAAAATATGAATGATAAGTGAATTTTATAAAAAAAAATAGAATTTTTAAAAATAGAATTTTTATTATATATTTGAGAAGGGTTTAAATTTGGACCAATCACATTAAGCAATATAATAAATAAATATTTAATAATTTTACTTTAAGGGAGCTATTAAAAATAAGGCAAATATGAGTCAAAAGGTTAAAATCGAGGGTATTTTTGAGTCGAAAGGTAGACGTTAGGGGTATTTTGTGCCGATAGGTGGATGGAGGGTAGTTTTCTACCAATTCAAATACTTGAGTGACATTTCAGACCTTCTCTGGTTAATTTATTATGGTAAGAATAATTCAATCTAATTATTTGGAATTATTTTCATAATCAAATGTCTCAGTAATTAAATTTATAGTTCCTACCGTGCCCATACTTAAATAGAGCATAAAATCTGTTCAAAGGGGAAAAGGAAGAAGTATGTGTCTTTCTGGTCCCTATTGCGCCCATATTTAACTAGAACATATAATCTATTCAAAGGGGAAAAGGAAGAAGTGTGTGTCTTTCTCTATTCTAAGGAAAGAAAGAAGTATGTGTCTTTCTCTATTCAAAGGAAAGGGAGAAGTACAGTTCTTTTTCTATTCTAATGAAAGTGAGAAGTATGTATCTTTTTCTATTCTAATGAAATGGAGAAGTATATGTCTTTTTCTATTTCAAGGAAAGACATGATATTTTCTTTCCTCCTTGGACTAGGAAGAAATCTCTACAAATAGAGATTCTTCTAACCCTTGAAAGGGATAAGTTTTCTATATAATACTTGTTCACCCAAGAATTGAGAGAGTTGTAACTAAGTTTTAGATCACTGTCGAAGACCGCAGAACTGTCGTCCAATTTGTGGAGAAGCTTTGGATTCTATTGACGGTTCTAGCTTGTCGATTAACGTGTGGGTTCGCTTGAAGGTACCTCGTCACGCTTCAAGAGGTGACTCTTCAATTAAATTTTAGAAAGTTTATGTGCTCTATCATGATTGTAAGTGTTCTAACATAAACTATGTTTTGTCTATTATTAATATAAGAAGTTTGCATATAGTTTCCCAACAATTAGTATTAGAGTCATACTTACATCTTTATATATAACCTAATTATATGTATGTTCAATTGTATATAAGATTCCTCATTGGAAATTTTTTATCGAAAAAAGAACGAATCATATAAAACTTGAAGAGCTTTTATTCGTTGGCTAAAGTACAAACGATCTTAATTATGAGATGATCACGAGGGCAAAACGTGTTAGAGACAATTGTTTCACGTTTATGTGAGAATGGATAGCAACAGAAAACACTTGCCCTAATGATTATTAGAAGTCCTTTATTTTAAAGTAATGGAACCCAAATTGAAAACTTTTCATTAGTTAAAAGAAAAGTTAAAGTTCCATCGATTTTTTTGTTAATAAATTGTAGTAAGAACTTTTACACATGTAATTGATTTTTATTTATTTAATCGGCTTCTAGTTGCAATTATTTTAGGGTTGTTGATTATTAATCTATCAAATTTGCAAAGCTTGATAAGAAAGAGAGTCATAGAAGTTGTTGATGAACAATTATCATTAAACTGATTGTGATTTTTTTTAACATTATGAAATTTATGCTTGATTGATTGTTGATTCCAAAGCTAAGTAAGGTCGTGACATTCACTATTCAAGTCAATTGGACTAATTTGTTTTGATAATTATTTGAGCATATTATTCCTTACATATATATTTGTTTGTATAAATTAAGAATTTTGTGATTAATAGATAGCTATAACTTAAGTGGTTTATTTACTTGTAATAATTCATATATGTATATATATATTTACTTGTAACCATTCATATATATATATATATATATATATATATATATATATATATGTATGTATGTATGTATATGAATTGAGAATTATAATTAACAAATATAATTCACTAAAATTGTATATTATTTGAGTCATTAGAATATCCTCAATGCATCATTTATAAATTATTTTAAGTTAAGATTAGTGGTAAATATTTGTTTACGTAAATTGTGGTTTACCATAAAATACTAGTAATGCTTAAAATTAATTCATTAGAAGAGATATCGAGGTTTTCACTCAAAAGGAAGAAACCTAATAACTTGGATTCTCAAGTGTATTAGTTTAGAGAATAATTTGTTAAAAGAAGGTATCGAGTGTCTTAGCCAAAGAAGGGACACACCGTATATTTCATGCTCATAAGATAAATATTAAAATTAAATAAAAATCTGAATCAAGTTAGTTTAATGATTAACTATTTCTAAAGCGATTTGTTTTAAAAAAAGATTGGTTATTAGGTGGTCATGAATTTTATGATCTTTGATTTCCTTGAGTATGTTGGTTCCATAAAAAATACTTATATTGGTTTTAGGTAGTTTGTCAGATTAAAATTTGATTTGAATATGATAAGATCATTATTTATGTCAATTATATTAATGCTAAATTTGGACATGATTACACATTATGATTTAACATTAATTGATATATGATAAAAGATATAGATCTAAAATTTTCTAAATAACATCCACACTCAAATACATACAAGCGGTGGCGGAAATTTTTATGGAAGGGTCAAAAATCATTTACAATTAAAAACAGGAGCCACAAACTCAAACATCCACAAAAAGTAGTATAAAACAAAATTTTAAGTATAAAGACCCAAATATATCAACAAAATATAGAACATCAATATTCACATAGAAGTTGAGTCTTACCCCACCACAAATAACGATCATTTGTCCTCAAATGAAAATAAAAGAAAATATCCAAAAAGTAAGATAGAGAGGGAGGAAAAGAGAGGATCTTGTCAATGACCGGTGCATCAGCGTGGACTTGAGCCTCAGTGCCCGGTGTCGCCTCAGAAACACCAACTCCACTAGAGACAACAAAAGGTGCACCTGCTAGTGAAGCATGTACAACAAAATCTATATGATCTCTTCACTCTAAGTCAGACCCTCATCTGTAGCTTCCATAGTTACCTCAAACATATCCTTATCCGTTTTTGCCTCAGACTTAGGATCAACTGTCTTCGTAACTCTATCCTTATCTTCGGTGGTATTCGGAGGCATATGTAGCATATCTGAGATCTCCACCGTCCCAAAGACCATGCACATATCAGTGGATTTCAGCTAATTCACATCCTCTAACAGCATAGCTATAGTGGCATTTAAGGCTGTCACTTCCTCGGTTTCCCTTTGTCCACGCTCGGACACCGTTATTCTTGCCGCAAGGGTATTGATAGCATCGCTCAATGGTGAGAAGACATCAGCTAGGGCGGTCTGAATCCTACTCCGAATGGAGGCCTCAAGTCTGGCAGCCCGATTATCGGCAGCTTAAGCAAGCTGTCCAATCTGGAGTAATGATGCCTGGGTGATCGGAGTCCAAGATACAATGACATTAGCAGGTCTAGGTGGAAATGCAGCAGTAGAAGAATCTGGGGTGTTAGAAGGAATAGAAATAGAATTCGATGTTCTTGAAGGCCCAATGGATGGAGTGGGCAGAACTTCCTTTGCATGTATAGAGTCTGTGTCCACAGCTGGGGAAGGATCCAAAGAGTCTTCCTTATGCTTCTTCTTTGCCTGATCCTTAAGATATTCAACTTCAATCTTCCGGATATTAGTGGAGGATGTGTGCATTATTTCCACATCCTTCTTGGAATATCTAGATACCAGAGCACATTTGCACAACTCGGTGATCAATACCGGGAAGGAAAGTAAGGTCTGGTGTTGTCTTGTACGCATAAGAATCTCTAAAGAAGTGATGGTCCCCAAAGTTATCTGAGTTTTACCAAGAATGCAGCCTAAATAGGCTGCTAGGCTGCTTTGGCATGCCGGAGAATAGTTTCATTTTGAGATGGCATGATCGTACTACTGACGACACCAAGCAAATACTGTGCTGCCATGTCAAGGTCCTTCTTTTCAATAATAGCCAGCTTGGAGCATCTTGGGAGTGTCGTCTGATGAGATTATCAGGCTAACCACTTCTTCATTTTGTCTAGTGGTTTAGTCCTAAGCATGTACTGGCAGTCACCATGAATGTCAGCAGGACGGTCAAGGCTAGCATCAATAATATCATTGTCTTACTTGACCCATTTTCCCTGGACGACTACATAGTCCACCGGTTTGATTGCTTCTACCTACTTCTTTCTCTGTGGTATCAAGGTCCCATAAGAGGCCTAAAACTCCCGAACCTAATTTGGAATATATGGGCCACAAGGATTTGTGAAAATCTGAAAATTATGGTACTTGACGCAACTCATGATCTCTGGATACCTATCAATCACTCCATCTGTGGATAGACACTTTTCCTCAAGAATTGTCCTCAACCCCTCAGTCCTTAATCTTTTCATTGACTTAGGAGAAGGGGACCCTGAACCGGTGGTGCTAGCACCAATGCGTATTCTAAAACTGGAGGAGGAGAGGTGATGGTCTGAGGACTTCAAATACTAGAGGGGTCATTCATCTTTTTGGAGAATAACTCTGCCCTTTGTGCCGCTACAAGCTTATAATCATCGAAAGCTGAGATCTGAGGCTCTTGGTGTTCACCTTCACTCTCAGAACTGGTGAGGTGTGTAGCGTAAATTCCATCAATGCAGATTTGTGTTCTGGTGATAAAAGTGTATTTTTTTTTGCCTTTTCTTTTCCCACCAGATCTGGGAATTTTGTTGCTTTAGCCCTGGATGATGTTGCATTCTAGTTGATTGTAATCCCTTTTGCTTTCCTTCGAGGTGGCATGTTCTTCCTGTGACCTTGGATTTAGCCATCTCTGCAAATTATTGAACCAAATTAGAAACAACTTGATCACCTTTACAGAAAAAGAGTTGCAGATAGACTTGTCGATCTACTCGGCGAGTCGCCTAAATACTTTGGCAAGCCAGATCGGGCTTGCCGAAAGGGTTGTCTTAAAGGTTTTGGCAGGTTAGCGATACATATGCCTTTCGGTGAATTTCCGGCATCTTTCGACGAGCAAGAACTAGCCCGCCAAAAGCTACAGTGTAACAAGGGGTCAGAGGTGTAGACAAAGGGCAAATAAGAAGGCTTTCGGTGAATGGCCAAGTGACCTCAGGCTTCTCGCCGAAAGTTACAGAACCCAACATCAAATAAAGCCTGAAATTACCCAATGTGCCTACGTTCAACCCAACTTCTCTAACTCAACACCCAACCTCGAAACAATATCAAAGCATGCACAATTAAATTAATACTTGACCCACAACACCCATTACCATGACCCCTGAATACCCATATTTCTTGTGTTTTGCAAAATTTTGGACATTTGATGACTTTTTCCCTTAAGAATGGTGTCACCCATTCTATAATTGGGTAAATCACATCATTTGGCAAAATTACATGATACTCATACTTTACCCGATCAACAATTATGACAAGCAAGCACAACCAGAGATTTTTAATTCCTTACGAAGCACAAAAAGCACGGGATTGCACATTAAAAGAAGTGTAGGCACTAAACTCGACCAAACATAGGCACAATCAATATTCGAATCCTGCGAGAGAGGCCCAACACACGATAATCAGATGATATTATTTGTAAAAGGGTACCAAACGTGATAAAAAAATCAAAACTGGGTTAAGAAAATATACCTTTTAACAATACAAAATTTGAAAAGTTAGGCAACAAAGTAGTTCAATTTCGAGCACAAAACAAAAACTAAAACACTTAGAGAATGTAAGAATATAGAAAATAGTGGAGAGGTGTGAGTTGGGAGATTACAAGTGAGGGAAAGTGAAAGAATTTGAAGTTTAGACCTTTGGCCTTTTTAATAATAGTCCAGTCCTCGCCCACTCGTTGATATAAGTCGTGCTTGCCGACTCACTCGGTGACATGTTAAATGAACACTTACCTTGCCGAGTGTTACATAACCTCCAATTATCGTGAGGGTACAAATGGCGGACAAGAACAGGATCACTGATCAGGTCGGCGAATCGCCAATAATTTCATGTTCTCGCCGATTTTTGCAGACTCCAATGTGACTTTGTTTTGAGTCTAATTCGGCGGTCAGGGTCAGGTTCACCTACCTCGTCGGTGATGCGCCGTTGGGGCCATTTGCTTGCCAACCAGCATTTTCTGCATATTGTCACTTTAACATGCACAATCAACACACCATTATTTCTAAAACACGAGTAAAGCATAAAAAAGGTCTTGGTTTTCCTCTTAAGCTGTGCCTGAGTTAACGTCGCAACATGACGCAAGTCCACACTCAAGTTCTATTAGTGGGGGTTGCCTCATTTTTATTAGGAAACCCCTATTTCGGATTCAAGTAGAGCTCATTCAGCACTTGATCCATTTGGGGTCCTAGTAGCTAAATGAGCATTGCATGGGAGGTTGTCATCTGGTTCAACATCTGTACCTTTTCCCTTAACTCCTCCAATACCGTAACCCGCGTATTTTCTTGTTAGAGAAGGAGTGTGAGCATTGCTTCAGTTTTTCCATCCTCTTTATTCTTCAGCTTTCTTTACTTATGAGGAGGGATATATCGATCCTTCTTCACACACTGAACTTATATCACGCCAACCTTCTTGGTTATCTCATCCATATGAGTTAACAAAGATTCTAAGCTCAAGTCCCTTTCCACTCCTTGGTTGGACTCCGTAGGGTGGTCAAGTAATCGGGCTGTTATCACATAAGGTTTTCATACTATACCACCAGGGATAAGTTGATCAGTCAACACTCTATTCTTTGGACCAAGACTTTTGTGAAAATATTCGAGAAGGACTACGGGGGAATTTCATGAGTTGGGCATTGAATATGTAGTTCTTTAAATCTCAGCCACGACTCGTGAAGTTGTTCACCTTCTAGTTTCCTGAATGTTAGAATCTTATCCCAGAACATCATTATTTCTAATGGAGGAAAGTCCATCTCTTCACCTTTTCAGTTTGAATACAGAAACAAGGAAACAAACAAAACAAAACTAAAAATTAAGTTAGTTCAACTATAACGAGCTAGAACAAAATTCAACTTAACTAGAAATTCCCAAATAATACCACTGCCCGGCAACAACGCCATTTTGGCTTGACGTCTCAAAGACACTTTATACATTTTAAGTGACTACGGCCGTTAGTCTGTAATATAACCCGACTAAGTGAGTTGGGGTTGAATCCGACAGGAGTGGTTACGAAAATTAATAACCAAGTACAAATCAATTCATGTTAGTCATAGCTAAAAGATATTTATGAATGAAAGCATAATAAACTCAAGGGGTGACACAAGTTTCAATTATCAATGGAGGTTTGTAAGCAATTATGAGCTAAATCTGAAGATAAATGAAAATACAAATATGGAGACGCATTTCTTGGGATGTGATAGGAATATGGGCTAAAATGAACCGGGTACATGTTATTGATAGTAAATCGTTGTAAGTTTTTGACTAAGCTAGAATTTAGTCGGGGTTAATTCTCTCTCTCGAGCAACTTACCCCAAATAAAATCGGTTTCTCTCGAACACCGCTAATCCGCAATAATGTCTAGCCTTCACCTTATCCTATTCACTTTATCGAGTTGAACCTACATTATTCCAATAACGACAGGCTATCAATTTAGTAGTTCTGGTCTTAAGACATCTCTCTCGAGCAAGCCAAACACACTAAGATGAAATCATATTTGCAAATCTAATCCCATTAAGTTCATACATAAATATTGAACGAAATCACATTTAAACAGCAAATTAACTATAAATAAGCAAGACCGAACGGTAAATTCAACCATATTCACATTATGACAGACATAGTAAAGAGATAGAAATCGATACTGAAAAGCGTTATCATCAATTGAGTATGATAGAAAATGTCTTTAATAGGTCTACGATGAACATTCTTTGATACCCACTTCCAATTTCTTCGAGTTGGAAACTTTCAAGTCTTCATAGATCAAGAACAACGTCTCCCAAAAACTCTAAGAACTAAAACTAAAATTATCTATCTCAATACGCAAATTTTGTGCTACGTAAGATCACTTGGCGTAGTTAGTAGGGATCGTCGGTCAACTCGGCAATCTGCCCTTTGGTATATTTCATCGATGTCTTGCTTTAGCCTTCAACATCTTTGCATTCTGGATCATTGGGCGATCTAGTAGTGCTTCGCCGAACAGCTCGGCGAAACGATGACTTCTTTTTTTCACCACCGACTTGATCCTTTCCATCAGGTCTTAGTACACTGGAACAATAGGTGAGAATAAGTCCATTTGACGACTCGCCTAATGGATTAGGCGATCCTCATGCCGTCTTTTTTTCATTCTTTTAACTACCTTGCTTCTTTTTGCTCAATTATGTCTATGCATTGTCTCAAAGTCTAAATACCTGAAACTTAATATTTTTCATCATTTATTGAGACAAAATATGCATTTGAGGACACTAAATCTTTCAAAATATAACTCTAAAAGAGTCCAAATCGTGGACTCATCACCTATCGTGCCCATATTTAACTAGAATTTAGAATCTATTCTATGGGGAAAATAGAAAAGTATTTATCTTTCTCTATTATGAGGAAAGGAAGAAGTATGTGTCTTCTTCTATTCTAACGAAAGGGAGATGTACATGTCTTTTTCTATTCTAAAGAAAGGGAGGAGTATGTACCCTTTTCTATTCTAAGGAAAGACAGAAGTACATATTTTTTTCTATTCTAAGGAAAGACATGGTGCTTCCTCTCCTCCTTGGACTAGGACAAAATATTTAAAAATAGGGACTCTTCTAACCCTTGAAAAAGATAATTTTTATAGTATGATACTTGCCTGCCCAAGTATTGAGATAGTTTGTAAGTGAACATGGGATCATCGTAGATGACTATAGAACTGCGTCCAGTTTGTGGACTAGCTTCTGGATTCGTTTGAAGGTTCTAAATTACCAAGTAGCTTGTGGATTCGCTTGAATTAAATTCATGATTATATTTGTTATAGCATAAACTATGTGTTATCATTTATTAATGTAAGTAGTATTACTCTTCTATGCTTCCACCGTTCATATAGTTTTCCAATAGTGTCCTCTTATAACACGGTCAGTACAGAATAAACATCAATTCTCATATGTCATAGTTTAGCAAGCCTCCAAATACTAGGTGATAGTACACTGTTTGATATGTTATTCACCATCATTGTCTTTCAGCAAGTCTAGTGTTATAATCTCTGTTTCACTAGTTTTCTCAACTGATTGATTTCTACTCTAAGTTGCAAACAAGAATGCATACCTCCCAACTATGTGTGTTCCAACACATGCAATAAGAAGGAATAATTTGTCATTCTTTAAAGAATTTTCTAACCAGGGACAAAAAAATCAAGACCACATTTAGGGGACACCTTGTGTAATTTTCTCAGCTTTGATGGCATACTCGAGACTTTTCTCTTTAATGAATGACCTTTTTTTAAATAAAAAAAAACTCCTACACGTTTATTTACTGATGTTCCTCAAGTTGTAAATGGTTATTCAGGAGACCAAAATAAAGCAATTAAAAGACTTAATAATTGTCATGACACAGTTAAGGGGTGGTATTTTATGTAGAAAAGGGGCTAGGCATTTAGAAGAGGGTGTTCAGAAAAAGGAAAAGGGAATTGTGGGAGAGTACTAGCATCTCGAAAATGTAGAAAAGTAGTGATCTAGTAAATCATAGGTTATGTGTTATATAACTAAAATTCATTCATGTCTTAGGATGTTATTTGTCATGTTTTTGTTTTTTAGATTTGTTGTGTAATATCAATGTTCCTTTATTTATTATTTTAGCATTAAAGCCTATCATTTTTGTATTAAAGCAACAACTTTCGGAAATGGTGAGTAGAATAGAGGGATGAGTCGAACATGTGCAGACTAATTTGACAGAGGTAAGAGAAGATGTCAGAAAGCTCGAAGGATGGTTTCAAGGGATAAGAGTCTCTTGCGAGAATAGAAGCACATGGGAGAACCATTATGGTAGAAGCATCCCTCTCTCGCATTATATTAATCCTAAACTAATAAGAAGGAATCAATATCCACTTGGCTAGACCAAAAGATTGGAAAAACTTTCAGAAACTACAACTACCAGATTTCGAAGGAGAGGATTGATTTAGATGGATTTTCAAAGTGGAAGAATATTTTTGTGATTAAATGAAATTTGTTAAGTGGAAATATTACAGGACATAGGTGTTTTTTTATTTATTAAAGGCCTTAAATTGCTATTATAGGATAGAGTCTCGTCAACCAATGTTAACCTTGGAAGACTTAAAAGGGATTTATTGAACCGATCTCATCATTCTCTAAAGATCAATGAGTAGTATGTCTTAATGGGGATGAAGCAAGTTACCACAGTAACCGCGTTTCGTGAAGAATTGAAAAGGTGTCAGCATCTAAGAAGGATGTATATGATAGATTATTATCTCGTGTACTTTTGAATGGGATGAAAGAGGAAATTTGCCCCGTGTAATTTTCTGAATGTCTAGAAAGGTTGTGATATAGTTAATCGTAGGTTATGTATTATATAACTAAAATTCGTTCATGTCTTAGGATGTAATTTATGGTGATGACAGTGTCCTAGTAATTGTTTTTCAGATTTCTTGTTGTAATACCAGTGTATCTAGTCTGAAAGAGCAATATTTATTCATTTATTAACTATTTCAGCAGTGAAGTCAATATGTACCATTTATGAAATAGTCTAAAGATCCCTTTTGAGCAAGCTGCTAATCTTATGAGAAAATGTCTGACAATGATCTAAAATATGTAAATTATTACTAACCTCAGACAATAGCCTATTATGTTGTATCTGATCAGAAGGTGAGAAATATATGACCATACAATATAGTCAAATCTAATATTATCCACGAAAATAATTTCTCAAGGTGTATATATTGTACACAGTTCACATTAGGAAAAATATCTAAAAGGTAAACAATTTGCTTAAATTATCATAATAAATAGGAAAAAATGACATATAAATAGTCGTTTATCCAAATAATGACTAGTGAATATATACTCTCTTCAATTTTGTGCCATCAAAGCAGAAGAAGAAGCTTTTAAAGTCAGCAGCACAACACGGGAAATGGCTCAAGAGCTAATATAGATAGGACCTCCCTTGATATTCGATTTGAATATTGTGAGGCACATCAGGAAAAGTATTACCTAGAATGAACTCACTTTTGAGAAGTTGCAGATTCCATTTTCTACGGCTTTTTTGTGTATTCTTCCATTATGGAATTAAGAGCTGGCAAGAAGTTTGGTGAATGTGAATGGGGTGTGTGTTGACTTTTAGGATATAACAGAGAACAATGACACTAAAAGTATGAAGATAATTTCTTAACCTTTAGGAAGTTGAGTAATGGTGACTATTCTCTATCCATCGTGACACTGATCAAGGATTGCGGATTGAGTATTTGTTATTAAATTGGGTTAAAAGGGTATCCTGGTTTATCAAAGTTAATTTTCAAATTATTTTCTAAGGTTCGTGATTCATGAATTAGGCCTGTTTTTAATTTTTACTTGTGATTAGAATATCTAGATTCTCAAATTTAGTTTGTTTTACTTGTATTTGCAAGAAAATATTGGCTGACTGTTAAGTAATGATTCAAGATTTAAGACCAAAAAGTTTGTTATTTTCCCATTTATTACTTGACCACTTAAAAATCCATACATCGTCGATGGTTATTAGTTAAACTTATTTTTGTCCACACTTCTGGTAAGATAACAATCTTGGAATTATTATCCTGTATTTTAATGCCAAAATGACACATCCTATTTTATAACTCTTCTCTGGTAGTCCCTTAAGAAAAAAGATTAAAATTTAAAAATAGAAATAATTTTTCTGATTATCGCTCAAAGTTGGAATATAGAACCTAATTTGTGTCTTTATAACATGTTACAACCTTTCTCTTTTTATGGTGTTCTATTTTCTTTAGAATTGTATCCTTCCTCACTTTCTTGAATGTCTGATCAGAGGCTTTTGCTTAGCATGAAGAAGACCTTCTTTTACAATTTCTTTCCATCAAAAGCTGAAGAAGAAGCTTGCAAAATTAACAACACTCCGCATGAAGTTACTCGAGAACTAGTGGAGATAAGGGACCGATACCTTACTTCAAGAATCGATCTGAAAAACCCATGGTAGATCAATAAAAAGATTACCCATGATGAGATTGTTGTAGTATTTCGGATGATTTCATTTTTCGATATGCTTGGGCAAATCCTTGAGTACTAGACTTTGGGCATGGAAAAATGTTTGGAGAACGGCTGCAAGGTGTGTTCTTACATGTGGGATGTAATTGAGGAGAATGTTCCTAAGAAGTATGGAGGTTGAAGTTTGTTTGTAAGAACGTTGTTCAATGGTGACTTTTCTCTTTGGTTCATCGAATTGTTCAAGGGTCGTAGGTCGGATGAGGGTGATGAAATTGGACTTTATTGGTATCCTAGATCTTCAAGTCTAGTGTTTAAATTATTTTCTCAGGATGGCTCTTAGTTGAAAGGTCCAATAATATCAAACTAGAAAAAATATATATGCTATCATAGTCTTTGGTTTAGTATTACTTTTTCCGATAATTGTAATAGCTAAAGACTTAATTATGAAATTGGAATTCTTGAAGTTTCCAATTTAGTCTGTGAAATTCCCTTTTTGTATTTTTTTTAATTCCCTATAATTATTGTGTAATTTTATTTCGTGTACTAGTTTACTATTTTTCATGTTCTTTTTCAACCTTTCTTGTATATGCTCCTTATGACAAGAGGAGTTTAATAAAAGAATAAGCTGACATACTCACAGAAAATTCATGTAAGTATATTAACAGGATCCCTTTAATCATTGGGGCTGAATCTTTAAGTAGATGCATTCCGTACAATAGAGTACAATATGTAATATATATATAGCAAATAAGATTAAAAGTATTGGAACATGTTTGAATAGAGAAATGTGATTTTTAAATTTAACAGAGATGTATCAACTTAAAAGAAGTAAAAGGTAAAGGAAATTTCATCCGAACTTCCTTTATTTCCACTTTACGTGGTTCTTCACTCCAACTAAATTCACAATTATCAATGAACCTAGCATCGCCGGTTTCAATTATTCTTGTACTGTGTGTAGGACACTTAAATCTATACTCTTTTCATTTTTCTGATAACCAATGAAGAAACCATTGATTGTTTTGAGTCCAGTTTCTTTTCTTGTGGTTATAAACTCTAACTTCTGTCGAACAACCCCAAACATATAGGTTCCTTAAACTAGGTTTCCTACAAGTCCACAGTTGAAAAGGAGTTTTTGGAACCACTTTACTAGGAACCCTATTAAGTTAGTAAATAGCAGTTCTTAGAGCATAGATCCACATTGAAAGGGGTAAATATGAATTATCTTAACATACTCCTAACCATGTCTATTAATGCATGGTTACACAATTATGCTACACCATTTTTTTGTGGTGTTCCGAGAATTGTATATTGAGCACACATGTCATGCTTTTCAACGAATTTAGCACATGGACCTGGGTGTTGTTAAGTTTTATCATATCATTCATAATATTCACCACCTATATCTGATCTGATTATTTCCACCTTTCTATCTAGTTGTCTTTCAACCTTTTTAATAAAGACCTCTAAGATATTTATCGCTTGTGACTTTTCATGCAAAAATATACATACCCATAACTTGAAAAATCATTAATAAAAGTGATAAAATATTTTTTTTACTTAAAGATGCGATATCAAAAGGACCACATATAACATTGTCTATAATTTCCAGAAGTTGTGCGCTTCTTGTGGATCATTTCTTTGTGTCTTATTTGTTTTCCTGTAATTTAATCCACACATATTTTAAGGTTTGTAGAATCCAAATTTAAAAAATTTCTTTCTACTAATCTTTCCAATCTTTTGTTGGATATGTTACCTAAACGTTTGTGCCACAAGAAAGTAGAGTGTTCGTTCACCAAACTTCGTTTGATTCCAATATTATGATGCAAAGTTAAAAGTGTTGCGATAAATAGATTATCAAGATTCGTTTTGTATAAGTTATGACAAAGATTACCGGTACAAATAAGATAATTATGTTTAAACAAATTAAAAATCCATTACCCAAATCAAAAGAGTATTAAGTCTTATCTAACTTAGACTAAGAAACTAAATTTCTCGAAAGAGAAGGTACATAACAAGTTTCAAGTATATCTAAGTTACACCCAATAATAAGGATCAAAAAGTAAGTCCATATAGCTTTAACTGGAGCCTCCACTCTATTCCCCATGGTTTGTGTTGTAAGGAATCCCTGGATCGTATTAGAAACATAAATGTACAACCACAGTCAATCCACAAAGTATTATAAGGAACTTCAGTTAAATTTAATTCGAGACACGTAAAAGCACTAGGCTTACATTTCTTCTCAAGCCATGCCTTAAATTTCATTCAATCTTTCTGAACGTGTCCATATTTCCACTTAAATGAGACTTATCATATTTGTGTTCCTTCTTAGGTACTTGAGAGGAAGACTCATTAACATTATGTTGGCTCTATTTAGTTAGCATGCTTCTTTCCTTTCTTTCTAGCTCTTTGATGACTTACAAAGTTAATGGAGTGGTTTTTTAAATTCTTCAGTCTTGTTTCCTCTTGAACTAGCATTCCATGCAATTCATGCACATTCCACTTGTCTTTCATGGGGGCGAACCCACAGGTTCCAATTGCCCTACCTGAATCCCAATCGCAGGGTCCCCATTTTCCTCTACCCGAAATAGTTGAGGTTCCAAATGAAGGACCTTGGGGCAAACTTCTCGGTGTCCAAGTGTCAGGTCCTGAGGGCTTGTGTCCATCGAAAGCTTCATTTTTTCTTTTTAGTCTTTCCTTGCAATGAACTGAAAGGTGAGAGGGAGGGTCCGGTATCAACGTTCAATGAAAGTCACTAGTCAGTCCAACTGCACAAGTAAAGGTATTGTAGTTCATTTGGAAAGGATCATACTGAGACGGTAATGAGCTGATGATAAACTGTACAGGAAAAGTGTCTTCCATTTCCATTCCCAAAGACTTAAGTCTTGCTATATGTTTTTCATTTCAATGAAATGCTCATGATGGTACATGAACCATCAAACTTCATGGTGCTCAAAGTGCCCATTATTGTCCCAACAAGAGACTTATCAATAGTTTGAGATGATTCTTCCACAAGTTTCATAAATTCTTTTGCATTTTTTGTTTTGGGAAGAGTAGTGTTAATGTTGTCCGCAATATTCATTCGCATAAACATTATGCCTAATTTGTTATATATGTAACACCTCAAACCATACCTAGAATTTTTTTTTGCAGAAAATTACTTGAACTAGGGAACCACGACAAGGTTCACGGACGATGATAGGGTCCACGGCGTGTTGACCTGCCCGTGGTGGAGAGTTGGACTTCACCAGGCCCATATGCTAGACCACTGGACCCTTCACAGGTCGTGGTCTTGATAAAGGGTTATGGTGGCCCTCGTGAAGGACAACAAGTAGACCCTCAGACCTGAGCCAAGCCTAGTCCTTATACCCCACGCCTAAGTGAGGACCACAAGGACCTTCATGGTCCGTGGTCATCCGTGAACCTAAGCCACCAGATGTAACATTCCGGAAATTTCATGTCTAGTGAAGAGCCCAATAGATCTTTAAGAATGTGTATTCGGGGTACATAGGCATCCCAATGGCCAATATTGAGAAATATTGGGCATAGTATAGAAAATTGGCTAAGGGGTATTAGCCAATTTCTATATAATACCCATAAAAGAAAAATATTGGGCATATTAGAAAATATTGGCTTAAAGGGTGTTAGCCAATTTTCTAACATAAATGAGCTTGTCCAAGAAATGTACCTGCAATGAAGACCCTAGGCTAAAATTCTTTTTCCTTTAACTCACAAATTGGGTATCAGGCATCCAACTGTCAAGCCTAGATACCATAGCACATGACCATTTAAAATGATCATGTAAATTAAGCAGTGCCTTAGGTCATAGTGAGGATCCTTGGGACAATAAGTATACATTCCCAAATGAACCATAAATAAAAGTTAGTTAGGAAAGTACAACCAACACATGTGCAAGCACATGTGCAAGACATGTGAAGAAGCTGCCAAACGAGGGGACCACCCTAACCGAATTCGGTTAGGGTAGTTAGGGGGAAAAACGTGTACAAGTGACCCCTCCATGTGGGGCATAACTTCCTAACTAATTATAGACTCTAACCTACTGCCCTAAATAGCTAACTAACCTAGGACCAAATGAAATAAACTAATTAGTGCACCCGACAACCTAGGACCAAAACCGGGTTGACACTAACCTAGTACTAGTTAAAGAGACAACCTAGTACCTAACCTAGGATGGTCCAAAAGGTTAGTTATGGTCCTAACAACTTAGGGGTACTTTAGTAATTCCCCTAGGTTACCTAATTAATTAATTTAGCAAAATAATTAATTAATTTAAAAGGGCTAAAACCGAAATTAAAAAGGAAATTTTTAGATTTCGGTTAAGACAAGAAAGGGACAACCTAGTAACTAACCTAGGATGGTCCAAAGAGTTAGTTAAGATCCTAACGACTTAAGGGTACTTTATTAATAACCCTAGGCTACTTAATTAATTAATTTAAAGGGGCAAAACCGAAATCACAAAGCAATTTCCAGATTTCGGTTAAAACAAGAAAAAGACAACCTTGTACCTAACCTAGGATGGTTCAAAGGATTGGTTATGGTCCTAACGACTTAAGGGTACTTTAGTAATTACCTTAGGTCACCTAATTAATTAAATTAAAAATTTAATTAATTAGTTTAAATGATCAAAATGAAATTTTTATACTAACCTAGTACAACTCAAGAAACATCCTAGTACTTAACCTAGGATGGTCCAAAAGGGTTAATTTTGGTTCCTATGACTTAGGGGTACTTTAGTACTTACCATAGGTACCTAAATTAATTAAATTAAGGATTTAATTAATTAATATAAAGTCAAAATGTTGACAAAAACCATAGTCAACACCAATTTCCAGATTTGACTAAGTGTTATGTTCTCCTATGTTTAGTCAACTTAGGAGGGGCTTTTATGTAATTGGTTAATTAGTTTATTAAATTAACTTATTAAACCTAAGTTTTATAATTCAATGTCAGTTTTTAAACCTAAAAATCACGTTCAAACTCATAGAAAAGGCGACGCAAAAAACAGCAAGCAATGAACGAAAGAAAAAACAGAAAAATTTATCGATTTCTCTAGGGCGATTCCAAGGTTTCTTCAAGGTTTCGTTCAAGGTGTTCTTTGTAGATTAAGTTCTACATAAGGTATGGGTTTCTCTCCTGTAATTATTTCTCCAAGAGTATTTTCCTTCGAACGATTCACAAGATCTTGAAAACTAAGGTTGTTCCCGTCGTTCTCGTCGAACTTCCCTTCCCTAGTATCCTTTTCGATATCAATGTTGAATAGGTTAGAGATAATGTTGTTGGTATGTGGTTCTGGATGTTATTAACATGTATTGTTCTTGAATGATGAGTATTGAATGGACTTATTAACTTGTAATTGCGTAAATTTAATCTTATCATGATAATTAAGGATCGATAATATACTAAGATAAGTCCGTAATGTGTTAAGTGAATTATGTGCCTTTGGCTGAATGTTGACTTGCTGTTGTTATGATGTTATGAAGATGCTAAAGCCATCAAATGTTAATATGATGCTTTCCAATATGTTCTTAAAACGTGACACTAAATGCCATAAACTAAGAATTGACTCAAAGACATCTATGAAATCATATCTTGAATAAATTGGCTATCTGATTCCAATAAAGTTGGCTAACTCTATTTGGTCAAAATGAATATATGCTAATGGCTAGGAACTTATGTAAATGATTAAAAGATTGGCTAATGGTTCATACATATGACAATTTAAATATGAACATACGTAAAAATTGGCTATTGCCAAAAAGATTGAATTGGTTAGTCTAACATACCCTATCCACACGAATTGTTCACGTAAAAACATTGAATTGTTTTTGTAAGTTAATCAAAGGTTAAAAGTTCAAGTGTAGTGAAAGTTTGGCTTATGCCAATAAATTGGCCTACAATATTATCTCCAAAAATATGTAATAGAATTGGCTAATGATTCCATGAAATTATATTTGAATGAAAGTTTGGCTTATGCCAATAAATTGGCCTACAATATTATCTCCAAAAATATGTAATAGAATTGGCTAATGATTCTATGAAATTATATTTGAATGAATGTTTGGCTTGTGCCAATAAATTGACTATGAAGTTATTTCCAAATTTTTTAGGCCAATACTAATCATATGCCAATCTTGTGTAGCCAAAACAATGAAATGACAACTCAATTACTTCTAAACTAATTCAATGAATCCATAACCAAGGGCATTCCATTCATTGGGACAACTCCCAACATGCTCTACAAGAATGAACTATGAACATATGTAACTCATTGAAAGAAGTGCTCATCGTCCATAAACGATGAAATGAAGCTACTTCACTAAAGTAAAGAAGTAACGTGAGTTATAACATAATTAAAGGGGTCTAAATTAAGTAAGTGACCAGAATGGGGTGTTAAAGGAAGTGAGACAAGTCTTACTTACACCAAAGCTAATTTGTTAGAAGAATACTCACGAATGAAGGTGTTAGAATGTGTGAGACTAGTCTCATTAACACCTAAGGATGATATGTAAGGACAATTCACATTCATCAATGTAAAGTAAGGATGATATGTAAGGACAATTCACATTCATCAATGTAAAGTAATGATAATATGTAAGGACAATTCACATTCATCAAAGTAAAGTAAGGATGATATGTAAGGATAATTCACATTTCATCAATGTAAAGTAAGGATGACAAGTCATCAAAAGAGTAAATAAGTCTCAATCATACTTTATATGTAAGTGTAAGGACAATTCACACTTAATACTAATGATGAGATGAGAAATCATCTAATGAGCTATGATGTCCTCATGCTAGAAGCCAGCTTCCATGATGTATGAGTTGAATGTAATGGAACTTTCTACTGAGCACCGATAGGCTAGCTATGAGCGGTGATGCCTTCCTTCGGGAAGGGCGGAGGTTCACGTAACTCTCATGAGATGAGACTGTCCGGAATGCCAGGTATGGGTCTCCTTATATCTCCTAGTCTTTGAACATATACTGCCAATATAGGGATCTAGCAGGGTTCAATTTCCCTATATACGCTAGCATGTTTTGGTTTTACCTTGTCCAGTGACTCCACCTCTTTTCGGTGTGGGGAAGACACTGGATTTCATGATGCTCTATGATCTATGTCGGTTAAGGTTGGAGTTCCTCAAAGTATGAAATATAAAGAAATGAACGATACTGAAGGTGTTTGTTCAAGACAATCAGGAGGTGAAATCAGATTCAAGTAATGACATTAGGTCATTCTTGGTCATTGCACTTCATAATCCCGATGAGAGTCTTAAACTTCATCCTAGGTATAGCTGGTGTTTACATCAGCCTACGAATGAATGAAATGACTAATGTGAAGTACGAATGAAAAAATGAAGCAGACTCTGTGTTGTTAAAGAAGGCCCTCAGGTTGAGGTCCCATATGTTGGGTCCTCACTTGAGATGTCTTAATGCTATATCAACGATTCCAAGGTCTCGTGTATATGAAATGTATATTATATAAAACATGAAAGTAATGAAATCAATGGCATAATCAATAGAGAATGGCTTATGAAATGTAATGAATACTTGATGTAATTAGTAAGTTGTTGTAAGGATAGTCAAATTGTGTCCAATAAAGTTTAGAATAAGTAAAGGGCATAACTATTAATGAATCCTCATGTTATGAAAATGATAAAGCCAAATAAATTGGCTTATAATGATTTTATATAATTGGCAAAAGATATTAGCCAAATAAGATTGGCTTATAATGACTTCTTACATTAGGCCAATAATACAATAATAGGAACAATCACTAAAGATTGGTTTATAAAGAATTCATGCCCAAAGTAAGCAAGATCATAAGCTTTAACGATATTCCCCAAGATCTATGCACATTATGCAATAAACTAAAGAATGAGTATAATCAATAAGTATTGACTTATAAATAGATTCATGCCCCAAATTGTAGTTAAGTCATTTCCTTAATCTCTTGAATTACTTACTTGATTCATTATGGGTATGGGACTACAATGAATCATTGCACTTGTAAGTAAAACATAGGAGCAAAGGAGTTATTGAACTACACAACAAGAAGAAGAAAAAGACTGAAAAATAATCTAAGTATAAAAAGAGGAGCTCTCGGCCTAGAGGATCAAAAATTCAAATCTTCACCCGAGTGGTTCTAAAATTATGTTGATGATACTAATGTCTTGTAATCATATAGAAAATGATTTGTGTGCTTTGAATGCATTAAAATACATCATATTCATACAACAATTCACAACTAACGAATTAGGAAAGTCTTCTGACTAGACTTTCCAGAAATGGCATGTTGCTTAGGAAGAGCTTTCATTGATCATGCCTAGCTTTATGTCTATGTGTGCATACACCCATACTTAGTACAAGTGGTCTACTAACCCCCTACTATTTACTATTTTTATAGGTGTAGGTCAGAGGTCAGGTTGACGACACTTGCAGCGGTTTGGACTTCAGCGTTTCTCCAAACCATTTGGTAGGTCCTCATGATTTCGAGGATGCTACAGTTTTAGTATAGCCTTAGTCTTAAACATAGTTAGTGGATGTTGTCCCTAGCGTTTCTTTCGTACTTTCATTTGGAAGCTTTGTAATAAGGCCGTGTTTGGCAAATTATTTATGATATATTCATCTTCAGTTTTGAATTGATTCTTTATAATAGATGGTTGTTCTATTGATGTTGAGCTTAGTATACAATGTTTAATACGTAATGACTATATGAAGTCTAAGTAAACTTCATACGTTTAAAAAGTTTTAAATTTTCCGCAAATTTAACTAGATGAATGTGATGAATGTAAGATAAGGCTTGTCTGCGACCTCTGAGAGGTCAACGACGCCGGTTACGATCCGGATTCAAGAATTCGGGTTATGAAAAATTTGGTATCACAGCATGAGGTTAAATTACCTAGGATCTAAAGCTCAACACAACCACGTTACGTAGTTTCTAGCTTATGGTTGTGAAGCACGCCACAATCATGACTTAGAGACTACGCGATGATAGGAAATTCTCCTTTCTTCTACTCTTTGTCGTGCTATCTAGAGCTTTGACACTTTGTGTCATTCTAAGTATCTAACTTCCTTCTTGTGTGAACGCGTAGAAGAATACACACAAGAATTAAGATGACCAAGTGGTCTAAGGCGCCAGACTCAAGATCTGGCCTTCCCAAGAAGGGCAATGGTAGAAATGCCCAGCGTGACTGAAGGATGTGTAGTAAGGATGACCGTTCACATGGAAATGAATACATGGTAGAGTCTAAATGCATGCTTCTGGTATTAATGAAGAGGAGAAGGGTGAATTGGCTGCATACGAGCCCAGGGATGTGGCTCAGGTATGGATTGGCTCCATAAAGTGTTATGCTACTATAGACTGTTGAAATAGGATAGTGAGAATCCAGTTCCCAAATGAGTTAGAGCTGGAACGGGAAGGGCGTGGTTCAAATCCAGTAGGCCAAATCGTTTCACATTTAAAAAGCCAATAAGATGATAGCTAAGGGGTATTTATACCACTTAGTTAGAGTCAATGACTTAGAGCAAGAAGTCCCTTCCATAAACTCTGTGTCAATAGTGAATGAGTTTCAAGATGTGTTTCCGGAGGATTTACCAGGAATCGCTCCTGAACGTGAGATTAATTTTGGTGTTGACTTAGGTCCCAACACCAAGCCAATTTCTATTCCCCCATATAGGATGGCACCAGCCGAACTCAAAGAGTTGAAGTTGCAGTTAAAAGATCTACTTGATAAGGGCTTCATCCAGCCGAGCATATCCCCATGGGGTGCTCCAGTGTTGGTCATAATAAAAAAGAATGGAACCCTTAGAGTGTGTATCGATTATCGGCAACTCAACAAAGTCACTATAAAGAACAAGTATCCTCTTCCCTGAATCGATGATCTCTTTGATCAAGTCTATCTGAAAATATCACCCATGAAAGGGGTGATGAGGTTTGGTAAGAAAGGGAAGTTGAGTCCGAGGTACATAGGTCCTTATGAGATCTTACAGAGGGTAGGAAATGTTGCCTAGGAACTGAGGTTACCACAATACTTGGCTTCTGTTCATCCAGTGTTCCACGTGTCAATGCTTAAGAAGTTCTTAGGAGATCCAGAATCCATCCTGCCTGTTGAGGGGTTAGGAGTTGATGAGAACCTTTCTTACGAAGAAGTTCCAGTAGAGATTTTTAATCGTCAAGTGAAGCGGCAAAGGAACAAGGAGGTTGCCACCGTGATGGTGTTATGGCGAAACCACCTTGTTGAGGGAGCAACGTGGGAGGCTGAGGCCGATATGAGATCCCGTTACCCTCACTTGTTCAGTTCTTGAGATTAGATATACTCTTCCTAGATGTGATTTTGGTTAAGGAACTCTGAGATTTTAGTGCATTAGTCAATTTGGTATTTTAAGTCCATAATCGTGCGTTTTATACTTGCATTAAATGAGTTAAAATAAGTTCATGCGTGCATTATGTTGCTGTTTTTGTATAGCATAGACGTAATTTTATGTGTTGCATGAGTTGTGATGTGCATTAAGTTAAGTGTGATTGAGAAGGAAGTTCCTCGATCTCGAATATAAAGCTTCAGATAATCTTGAGTAAGAATGCATCATCCAAAATATGTGTGAATCAGATGTTCACAAACGATAACGTGATAAGTATGTTTAAGTGTTTTCGAAGTTCCCTCTTGTTTTAAAATGATGTGTAAGTGTCATTCGGGGACGAATGTTCCTAAGGGGGGGATAATTTAACATTCCAGAAAATTTCATGTCTAGTGAAGAGCCCAGTAGATCTTTAAGAATGTGTATTGGGGGTACATAGGCATTCCTATGCCCAATATTGAGAAATATTGGGCATAGTATAGAAAATTGGCTAAGGGGTATTAGCCAATTTCAATATAATACCCAAATAAGAAAAATATTGGGCATATTAGAAAATATTGGCTTAAAGGATGTTACCCAATTTTCTAACATTAATGAGCTTGTCCAAGAAATGTACCTGCAATGAAGACCCTAGGCTAAAATGCTTTTTCCTTTAACTCACAAATTGGGTATGAGGCATCCAAGTGTCAAGCCTAGATACCATAGCACATGACCATTTAAAATGATCATGTAAATTAAACAGTGCCCAAGGACATAGTGAGAATCCTTGGGACAATAAGTATACATTCCCAAATGAACCATAAATAATAGTTAGTTAGGAAAGTACAACCAACACATGTGCAAGCACATGTGAAGAAGCTGCCAAAGGAGGGGACCACCCTAACCGAATTCGGTTAGGGTAGTTAGGGGGGAAAACGTGTACAAGTGACCCCTCCATGTGGGACATAACTTCCTAACTAATTCTAGACTCTAACCTACTGCCCTAAATATCTAACTAACCTAGGACCAAATGAAATAAACTAATTAGTGCACCCGACAACCTAGGACCAAAACCGGGTTGACACTAACCTAGTACTAGTTAAAGAGACAACCTAGTACCTAACCTAGGATGGTCCAAAAGGTTAGTTATGGTCCTAACAAGTTTGGGGTACTTTAGTAATTCCCCTAGGTTACCTAATTAATTAATTTAGAAAATTAATTAATTAATTTAAAAGGGCTAAAAACGAAACTAAAAAGGAAATTTTCAAATTTCGGTTAAGACAAGAAAGGGACAACCTAGTACCTAACCTAGGATGGTCCAAAGAGTTAGTTAAGATCCTAACGACTTAAGGGTACTTTATTAATTACCCTAGTCTACTTAATTAATGGATATACACATTCTTATACAATAGCCATACAACCTAGATGACAACTAGAATAGAAAAGTAGGCATAAACTTCTCATAGTATCATCATGAGCGCATGTTCATAAGTTCATCAATTTGCCTTCAAGGCCATGGTCAACACATATATAACGACAATAAAGTAAACACCGCCACCATAAGTGGACCATACCATACAATGGTATACAAGGCTTTATCAACTACATTAATATAAATAAGTAGAAGGACGAGCCATTCTTACCAATTCATCAATCTTTGATCATCATTGATCAATACTCCTTTCTCATCACTTATACATTATAGAGCTGTAGCTATCAGTTGTTAAATCATAAACGAAACCATGTACAAGTCGTCACAAGAGCATGATTCAACTAGTGCACTATATTACATATATGGTAGGAAGTAGATAGTTATAGATCATCGAGTAACTTCCCTTGTTTTGCTCATCAATCATCATGCATCAATAATATACATTTAGGGCAGTATCTAAATAGATATAAATCAAATCTAAATCATGCTTCATCGACCCTAGAATTAAGATCACATAATATTCATTACAACATTCAAATTGTAGGCTAGGAGAACCTAGATCAATTCATGCCAAGACTCCTTTTCTTTTATCACCAAGAATTCATACCCACAATTTATTAACATCATCAATACAAGGTAGTAATTAAGGACAATATAATCTACATGAAATCCTACTACAACTGCCATAATCTCTAGATCACAGTGAACTTGCTATTTTAGACGTCGATGGAAAGTAGAAGAATCATGGTATAATCGACATTGATCAAAATGAATCACTTATTTACAATTCATCAATAATATCCAATTAAAACAGTAGATACAACCAGCCCTACACAATCGAATTCCATCATTAAAAGACCAACGTTACATTGAATCATGGCAAACTAGGCTAGGCATGTTCATTTACATTGATCCACATGGATTCTTCAACATCAATTCAACATCAATTAGCGTAAATAACAGTAGATGTAACCACTTCAACGAAATAGAATCGTAATTCAATCGATAAACAAGCCTTGATCACAAAGCCCATGCAAGGAATAAATCAATTTAGGGAAGGAACATGGGTTCATCATGTAATTGGAGTAAATTCACATTCAAACCAATACATTAACATCAACTCATCATGATTTAATCATTAAAAACGTTTTGAGAAGGAACCCATGGATAGATTGAAGAAGAAGAACTTTGATCATATTTTTCTCTTTGTAATCTTTGAGATTAACTCTCTAGATGGAAGGATAGCAAGAGATGAAGGATCCCATACCTTTATATACATGAATACCTCTAAAACTTGGTGAATAAATCATGAAAATACAAGCTCCAAGCTGTTCTTGAGCTTCAACAACAATGGAGGTTTCTAGGGAGAAGATTTTTGGAGGGAAAGGTTCAATTTCGTGAGAAAGGATTTGGAATGGGTTCTTCACGTGTTTTATACCATATATACACACAAATATAGGTAAAATTAATCAATTAGAATCAGTTTAGGACGTGGGGTGAATTTCCCATTCACCCCTTAAATAAAACAGTCGCAATGCAGTAGCTAGAGGCCACCATCGACTGGCCGTTGGTCAATCGACTGACCGTCCTTTAGCTTTTGTCGATTGTTACTTAGCCAATTTTTGGGTTTAGAAGTGCCCAAGATAAGTTTCCATCGACGAAACCTCACTAATGGGCCGTTTGGTTGACCAACGGGCCGTCGTTTGGTCCGTCGATTGACACTGCCAAGGCAGTGTCTCGACCAGCCTTGGGTCCTTCTTGTGGGGCCCTTTAGAAGTCGTACCGGACGTTTCCAACTTAAATAAAACCCTTAATAAGTTTTATACCTTCCACATAAGTTTCACCCAAAAAAAAAAAAACCTGCAACTCGTCCACACAGGCAAGGCCCCATCGAGACACACACATGTATGTCTCTAGGCTATTTTTCGAACGTCTTGGACGTTCTTGGGCGTTTGACCTCCAAACTTCTCAAAACTTCATATACTACCATTAAACATAATTATAACCCATTTTAAGACTTCATAAAATCATTTCATACAATTTTAAGCATGCATAGATACATGAGGCACATAGGTGACTAGTCGTCGAACGTTTTGGTCGACCCTTGACGTTTGACTTCCAAATCACCTCAAACTTTATACAATGACTCTAAACAATATTATAAGTAATTTTAGGACCTTAGAAGCTTAAGAAAACAATGTGAGGCTCTAGACACCCTAACTCATTTTGGGGATCTTACACTAATCTTTGTCTGTTATTCTTGTTGGATGAATTCAATACACAAGCCTCTAAGAACAAGAATGGTAACTGTCCTCGATCCCTACATTAAAGTGTGGTGGAAATTCATGAAATATACATACAAAATGATGGTTAAAAAACACATAGTCTATCTTCCGTCGCTATTGGAAATGAAGGCTTGACCAGGTGTAATTGGAACAATGGTAAAATTTTGGGAAAGAAAAAATATGGTATTTCGGTTTGGGGAAGTTGAAATTACATCGACTATTGAATAATTCCTAACAATATATGAGAGTATCGCCATGTGCAACAAGAGGAAGCGTCAACCAGATACAGATCTTATAAATACCAAAATATGGGATTTTGCCGAAATCAAAGAAAAATTGTCACTTGTTAAAGATGAGTGGATGGACAAGCTTCCCGGCCCAAACATTCCTCTTAGAAAGCTATATTATCAATTTGGCCGTGAGAGGGATTACAAGAAATTTAAAGAGGAGTTCATCTCGAAAGAAAAATGGAAAGAGACACGTCATCTTGCCTTTGCAATATGCTTACTTGGAACAATGGTGTTTCCTCAAGGGACAAACTACACTATTCATCCAAGTGTGGTAATGGTCGCTCATGACATCTTCTACGGAGTAGACTACAAGTCATTAACCAAGAACTATACTTTGGCGCCCATGATCTTAGCCGATATCTATAGAGCTTTGGATAAGTGTCAAAGCGGAGAACATCTCTTTCAAGGATGCAACCTGATAATTCAATGGTGGATGATGCTACATATGATCAAAACTCATATCCGAGAGAACCAGATCCCATAAGAAGGTTAGACGAACTTAAAGGTCATGATTGGTAGATGTACCATAATAATGGCGACAAGACGGGAGGGAAGGATTTCTGGTATCCTAGACTTCAGGGTCCAATGGAAAAGAATGTACAATGGTAGATAGATAGTCTGGTGGTGATGAACGATATGGTGATTCAAGTAGAAAAGGTTCCCTACATGGTATTGGCTGGATTAAAAGGGACTAGACCGTATGCTCCCGGTCAAGTCCTAAGGCAACTAGGAGGGAAACAAGAGCTTCACCAAATCAGAGACATGATGAAATTTGCAACTGACCACAAAAATGGATGAGTCGCATTTGCTGAAGACATACGTAAAATATGGAGGTCTCGAAGACTATTGGGTGAGCCGGTACCGAACAGGTTTCATCCTGAATGTTCTAAGGATTACAAGGAATGGTTGAAGAAGACCCTTGCTGGAACTATTGAGCCTGGCACAAATGTTCCTCACATTATTGTAGATGTTGGAGCCAAATATCAAGTTTGACTTCACCGAATCCAAGAAAGGTTCGATAAGAATGAGTTGGAGCATCAATGGCAACATTTAGAGGATGCCAAAGTTATAGCATAATTGAAACAAGAGATATGGAGAGCCAGTGAATGCATGTCAGAGTTGGATGATTACATGGAACAACAGATTCAGTCGATAGAGGGATTCAGACATCAAGAAGGGGATCGATTTGCGAGAGATCATCTATGGCAGAACAAATATGCCATGTGGGAAGAGGTCAGCATTGCCAAGAGGACCAAACGAGGTGTAGGATCAGAGCAAGCTTGAAGTTTATTATTATCCCCTGCGCGGGACTGCTTTATTTGTACTTTGTTTTGTAATTTATCTTCTCAACCTATTTCCCTGTTACTATGTTTGTCAGACAATTTGAATTATATTAATAAAATATTGTGGGGATAATGAATTGGTTTAAAAAGACATATACATCCTTCAATTCGTTAGGCCTACCCTTGGCACAAAAGGTCACAAGCATATTTTAGGACGCGATATTTGTCTGTATACTTGTTTGATTTAAATGTTTATGTGATATGTTGCTCAAAATGAGGACTTTGCCAACCCACTCCTTTTCGAACAATTCCAAAAATATATACAAGTCACTATCCCAAAATGTTCGACCCAATTTCCGAGTCATGAGTTTCTCAACCAAAAGTAATTTCTAGTACCGAACTCCTAAACATTACTCTATCATCTCGGGAAAGGTAAAATCAACGCTATGGAAAAAGGTACGAATGTCGAGGCAGAGCCTACAAGAGAGGAGTTGGAGAGGAAAATACAACAGATTACGCAGGAGATTCAAGAAATCAGAGAAATAGGACTCCAAGTTGAAATAGCCACAACAATAGTCAAAGCTGCAACTGCGGCACTAGACGAGGACATGGCAGCTAACATGGCAAGAAGCGCCATTGTGGACAGAGAGACGGAGGTTATGACTAGCAGGCTTCATAGAATACGCGGGAAACACTGTGTATTCAATCATGAATCTAATAGCGGTCCCGAAGATACTCACCCTGGAGAGACTGGGGAAGATATCGAAGAGGAAATTATCTACATGCCTCCCTTCCTTGGACGTCTAAATGGAGGAGACAAATGAATCACTCTCCCGGCTTATGAGCTGACACATAGTGTGGGAACAAGGGTCGTGCCATGCGCTCTTTTGTACGATCACCTCAAGTTCAAGCCTCATTAGGGAATAACTTTAGGCTTTGGGCATGAAAACTCTCAGAATATATGTGCCTTCCACCCGAACCAACGGGGACATACTATAGAGGAATGTGCACAGCTGAATCTACAATATGGTTGACATTGGGAATATCCCGCACATGTGGGGTGATAATACCGTCCTCACCTATGACCATCCAGAGCCCAACAAGTTAGTCACTAAGCACACCCGATTTTATTGTGACTCTTTCACGCCGTTCAGGAAGACATTGCTGGAAATCTATAATGATTTGGTTCAGAAGAGGGTCTTAGCCTCTATCAAAGATGATGACGAAGCACTCGATATCATTGGGGTAGAAATTTGTAAACCTTGTGCTTATCACGACTCTACAAATCACAGCATCAGAAGGTGCCTCAGGTTTCGCTACGACGTGGAATCCCTCGTCAACATGGGAAAGATTCGAGTTGAGTTTGTTACCCGTGGTTGATGTAGCGGCGAGGAGAAGAATGGCTGAGATGGAATCACCTTTATTTTTAGAAGCTTTATTGTTTTTTTTTCAATTTCCTTGTAATCGTTTGAGAATGAATGAATGAAAGCAAGTATCTCCTTTTGTACCCAAACTACGTAGGGTCTGAATTCTCCTTATAAAATATGCAAACTCCACTGAGTTGGCCAAATAGACCTTCATGTTTGTGTTCGTTCAGACATGTTTAGCGAGCTTAATCTCCGATCGACGATTCACCAAACACGTTTGATAACGTTAGTCATTACCTATTAATGCACCTGATATAAAAGGCAAAGGATTCAAAAAGAAAAACCTTTGATATTTTTGAGCCATTTTCTTTCCCTTTCTTGCATTATCTTATTTGATTATAGTGATTCTTTATTGTGTGAATTATAAGTACATGGAGTTCATTTGATTCCCAGAGCAAACAACCCAATGCCATTCTTTTGTTATTTTTTAGTTTTATTTCTATTGAGGTTGGTTTTTGTTTTTAATCGTAGTATTTAAACTTTAAATTATATATTGCATGTGGGCTTGAAGCCATTTGATGATTGTGTTTGTTGGATTTCATAAGGTTGCCCTGTAATGTGCTTATTTAGTTGTGCCCATTAAAAAATTTCCTTTCTGTTGCCAATAAATATCTAATCTTGCATGTGTTGTTTAAATGTGAAACTGAACTTGCAAATTCGATGAGTCTTGGCTTGATTTGTGGTGGGTAAAGTTGGAGTAGCCAGTGTTGACCTAATTGCATGATTTTTCTTAATGATTGACAGAGTGACCACATTCTTAATGGCAAATCGTCAATTTAGAAATACTTTGTAATATTTGGGGGAAGTCTAAGTTCCCATGTGTAGATAAGATTATAGGTAGGTTGTAATAAAATTGGTTTGTGTTGCATATGTTGAGTTTTGTATTAAAATTTAGGCAGTAGTCTAAACATCTCCTTTTAGGTGGGCTTGTCTTAGCTCAACAAGGAGATTATGAGAATCGCTGAGTAAACCCCAGTTCTTCTGATTAAGTGAATATGTGACCTTAGACATTTTCCCATTCGGCGAGCTTGTCTTAGTTCACTAAACCCACATGAAAAATCTCCGAGTGAGAGTGGACATCACCCTTACTAATAGTTTCTTCTCATTTTAAAATGTCCATTTCGACGGACTTGTCGTATCACGTTGAAACCAACTCAGCTAGTCACTAAGTTGGAATGGACTCCGCCCTTTGTGCCTGTCTGTTTTGTTAATTGCCACAGTCCATTTTGGCGAGCTCTTCGAAGCTTGCCTATCTTGTTAGGAAATCTGCCTTCCCAATTGGTGAGTTTCAGGTTATGTTTGAACTGTGATTATAATATAGTTCAATTTCAATTAACCTTCATTTATTATATGATAGAACGTGTGTGTTTTGTAGGTCATCGCTAGAAACAAAAACAGTTAAACAAACGATTATATCAGACATAGACTCTCCTCCTCTTGCTCTCAAAAGGCACATGGGTATTTTATTTAATGAATCTTCCGAGGACTGTCGTGCCATCCATAACACGTTGTATACTCCAAAAAGTGTGGGTAAAAAGGTCTTGAAGCACACCGTCAAGAAACAGATAAATGTTTATTCCAAGCTAGTATCACCTCCGTAAGATCCAACCCCTGCTTCTCGTGTTCTCACGATCATAGATCCAAGGGACTAACTAGGATCGACAAAATGAGAAAGAACAATTCTTTAGGGGCAAGAAATCTTAACTAATGGGGTGATAAGATATTACCCAACTGTATGGGAAACAATCAAGTTTCATAAATTTGAGCACCTCACATATCTCAGGCAACTCTATGTGCCAAAGTAGGTTAAGGAGTTCTATGACGCTTATGCCATGGCCCTGCCTAAGAAAAGAAATGGAACTCTCTGGAAACCCTTGAATGAACTAGAAGTGCATGAAAAATTCTACAATTTCATGCGGGTGAAATTAGAATAGTCCTATGCACATCGTCCACTAATGTTGATACACACCATATTCAGATGCGTCAAGAGCTTTATGCTTTGAAGGGGTGTTTGGCTCCATTGATATTTGATGCCTCTACGCCATGGATGGATGATGGTGCAACGATTGAGAAGAAAGGTTTACACATTGTGACCCAACATTCATTTAGGTTTATTAGTGGTAACATCATACTGTCTCAAAATGAATCAATTTTTTGGCATCGTAAAGCACTGCTAGTAGGCCCTATTATCGAAAATGAGAAGATCAATGTCAATACTATAAATGTTAAAGAGATGTTTTTATGCGCCAAGCAGGACCAAACCTCTCTTCTATTCCCATTTCTCATTAGTCAGTTGTGTGAGAGAGAATTTGCTCCCTTTTGGGGGAAGTTGAGTGTGCGCATCAGAAAAGCCTCTTCCAATTACATTAAGAGGATAAAGTTGAGTATTTATGGTATGATTCGGCCGAAAGGAATCTACCACCGTAATGGAGCTAGTTGTTCTAACATCTAAGGCCAGAACAAGTGTTATTGTTGTTTCTGCACCTACCCAAACTCCTATTATCCACTACCCTTGACCCATGACCTGATATATCAAATAGGTAGTTTTACCTGGTCCTTAGATGTTAGAGGCTTGAGGGTTGAGAAAGACTTGTATGGGATGATTGATAAGGCTATTGAGTGGGCCTTGGCTTCTTTGAGGGAAAAAGTGACGATTTGAGGGGTTAGTTGAGGACCATGGCTTGAGGTTGGATAACCTCACTATGAGATTAGAGGCCCAGGAGAAGGCCAAGGGAAGTTTTGGTGAACTAGATGTCATGATGAGTGTCCATGCTACCTTGCAAGCAGCTGTAGAGCAATTTTAGTCTACTTATATTTTGATTTTATGGGGTGAGGTTCCCCTACTAGATGAACCACCCTTTGTGCCAGCGATGATGCAATGTAGTGAGCCTACTTCTAGTGTGCAAATTGAGATAGTTGCTAGTTTTTACTATGCTAATGTTGATTCTGAGAGGGTCAATGACTATTTGGTCGATGAGGCATATAAAGGGGATTAGAAGAGTGAGAAGGATGAGCATGGGATCGTAAAGACACTCATGGATCTGCAGCAGGCAAATGAGGTAATTATTGAAGACACCCTTGACATATCCCTTCTGGAGACTTTAACAGTTAGCACTAGTAGAGTCTCTTCAAACTCAGCTAGTCTAGTGACATGCACTGATGCCCTAGTTTATACTGCACTACTGCCTCTAATGCTTTTATTTCTAGGAACTGATGCCCCAGGTGATGCTTCCTTTCAAAAGACTCTACATGAGAGTGTTGTAGAGGCATAGCCTATCTCAAAGACCTTTTTACAGTGTCCACCGTACTTTATTATCTTTGCAATGATGACACTACACATTTCTTTTTGGTGGGGTGAGGGCCTATTACCCAATATTTCCATTTACTTTTTAATTTTTTTACTTTTCAGTGTTGGATGATTGTATTAGTTTAATTTTGTTTATATTAAAGTGTTTCATATGGTTTAGTTGATTTCTCTTTTGCCTTTCTCAGTTTATCTCAATTTTGGAACCCCTATATGATTTGGAAATCATGAAACACTAGAGTTTTCATTGATAATAATTCAAGTATCAATTGTATTTAATATCAATGTATTCAATAGCTATGATGATGAGCATATTTTATAGTGTTGGTGTTGTGATATTGAAATAGATGTGGTTGCACTTTTGAGCAATATCATTGAATTTTTTGTTGACGAGATACATTTTGATGTGATCCTTGCAATAGACATCACATATATGAAGTTGATGTTTTTGGGATTTGATAAATGAGTTTATTTTGAGGTGCCAGGTGTGGTGAGGTATTGCTTGAAAGCATGTGTGTGGAGTCATAGAATTTTCCTTGTTTGTCTAGTTGTGTAAACCTTTATGTAAGGTGTGATCTTGGTTAACAATTTGAAGAGGGAACATAAACTTTGATAATCCTTTGTGACTAACTTATGAGGGTGTGCATAATTTTGACACCATTGAGCCTAAACCATTTTGTTGATAAAACCAAGCTAAAACCTTTTGAACCAAACTATTCTTAACTTCTCACCCTAATTTTTTTTTAAACATTGTTATATTTGAATAGCCAACTTAGTTCGAAAGACTAAGTTGGAGGTGTGGAAAAAAGGAAGAATGAAAGCCAAGTGAAGGATAAAGAAAGAGGAATTGGGTCTCAACTTTAAAGTTTGTTACAAAAGAAGGAACACCTACTTATCAAAAAAAAAAAATAGAAGAGAAAGAATCATTGTGAAGAAAACTGTTTAAAATGGAAATGAAAAAGAGAAGTTATGAATTAAAGGGATTCAAAATAATATGAGTTAAAATTCAAAGTTTGAGTTCTCCATTGGAAAAGAATGAAAAGAACTTGAGAAGAAGCGAAGATGATTGCAAAATTCTTTAAAAGGTGATGTCAATGAGCCAAATTGGCCATACCTTAACCCTCATCCCTATTAAAAGCCTAAAATAACCTTAAGTTCTTGCATGATATAGGTTGTGTGATGATTGGAAAATAAAGGAAACCTATGGGATGAAGCTTGAATGTATCTTTTAAGACAGTGAGAGTTACATTGATTCCTTATTTCATTGTTAATTTGCTTTTGTGAGAGAATAGATCGTTATTTGTGTGAGGCCACTTGAATCCATTTATTAAAACATGGTCTTACATTAGAAGAGAAGCTAAAGTTCTTGAGTTTGTGTTGAAACCGGTTAGTCATCATTTGAAGCTTTTTGATCATGATTAAGTGTTGCATGTTGTTGAGAGTAGTCTTGTAATTGCACTTGCATGTTATCTCTCATTGGTACTTTTTTGTACACCCTTATTAATATAATTGTGTTCTTAATATACTTGATGAAAGACAAACACTTAAGTTTGGGTGTTGATGAGTGGTAGATTTGCACTCATTTGAGGTCTTTTTAGCTCAATAATTAGTGTTCTCAATGCCTAATTTTGTCATATTCTAATAATATTTTGATGATTTGCAGGTATGAAGTCCAATGGACAAGGTAAGGAGCAATGTTTGGAGGAATGTACGAATGAGTGGAAAGAAGTGCACAACTTATATTGATGATTGCCAACAAGAAAGGCAGATAGCCTAGTGAGCATGACTTCGCCCAAAAGTGACAACACTTGTTTCAGTCGAGACATGTTGGCAAACTCTAAAAAGGAAATGTGATTCATTGAATGGGAAAGGCGACCTTGCTGACCATCACAAAAAAATGACAGTGCAAGGAGGAAAATTAAAGTCTCAAAAACTGAACCAATGTGGTATTCGGTGATTCACCAAATGTGAAAGGCTGACTCAAAAGAGCTTACCGACTGATGATCTACCAGCTGAATCCTAGAGCAAGAGAAGGTGAGCTGAAACATGATTGGCAATTCGATGAAAGAGCTTTGTGAGCCCGACTAACGTCGTCCAAAGAATAACATGTTCACTTTTAGGGACAAATTTTTGAAAACTATGAATAGCCAAAGGAGATAATGAAAAGAGTTGCAGTTAGAGAGAAAATTGTACTTTTGAGAGAAATACTTTACCTTGTGAAGAACATTTTCTAGTTTCTGGGGTTTTCAACTTTGTAATTGAATTTGAATATATGTTGAATCCAAAGAGGCTTTGCCTGAAATTCCTCAATTTCATGTTACATAGTTGCTTTCTTGGAAGTTATAATTTTTGTACTTTTTGTGATGGGTGGCTAAATATTTTAGATCTAGGGGTGCAATTATGGGGTTGGTAGTTCATTTACTGTAGTCCGTATTGTGTTATGTTATGTTTTTCTATTGTTCATAAATGAATTTTGGATTAGCATGGGGTTAATTTATGGGTTAAGGTTTCAAAATTATTTCTTACCATGCTCGAAATAGATTGATTAGAGTGGACAATTATTTTGATACTAGATATTTAGGTTTGATGTCTATAACTTGCTTTAAAATAGAGGAAATTTATATGCCCTATTTTTGCATCAAAATAAAAATAGAGAAAGCTATTGGGTTTCTTAGATTGACATATAGATAAGACTGAAAGGAAATTCTACACAAGGTTGCTATGAGATTGAAAGAAGATTAGTGTCACTGAAGATTACCTATTATATTCATGAATTTTTATCACTATATAGAAGAAAAATTACCATTATCTGACATTTATTTAAAATCCCCGCACCTCTAGATTGCTTGTTACTTCTTTAAATTCCCATAATTTAGTAAAATTTTGATAATTTGATTTTATTAAACTGGTGGAATCATTCATCCACTTATTTTTACTTCTATAAATGATTGATTTTACAATCCAAATTTCATGATAAAATTCTTTACAATATACTATTCCCTGTGGGGTTCAACCTCGACTATCGTTGGGTATTTTATTTGCTATGACTCTTTTCCTTTTTATTGGTTTTAAAAAAGACATTTGAGCATTATCAATCCTAGTTTCAACTACAAACGGTGATTGGTTGTTCCACCAATAACTTTTGGGATTCAGAGAAAAAGGGTGAGCGCTGTGTCCTTGATTAGTTTGTCTTCTTTACTTATTTAGCTAGTCTTTTCCATTTCATGACAAGCTTTGTTGGTACACCTTTTTTACTTGTACTTTTATTTCTAGACAAATTTGTACTTGTGACTTCTAGGTTTATGGAGGGATATTTTGGATATGGCTTTTCATTTTCTTCCGCTTTTGTTTTGTTCTATGGTTCAATTTGATTTCTGTTTTATTCTACCCTTATACTCATTAATTTTTGTTCTTGATTACTGGTTGGATTGCCTATTGGTGGGTTATTGTAGATTTCATCATGACTAATAAGTTGAGTCATGAAAAGTTGGTATAAGAGCACTATGTTTTCCTGTCTAACTTGTACAATGCAATTATATAGTAGAGTCCTGCATATTGGTGTAGATATGTCTCTGTACTAGGAGGCTACAGTGTGTGTTTAGTAATTATCCCTCATTTGTATCAATTTTGTGCAGTGATATCTCACTTATTTCATTCTTCTCACAAGATGGCAGGTATACACCGCAAACCTGCTCCAGGTAGGGATTGACCTCCCTTGTTGGCTAGGGGTACAACACTAGCCTCGGAGAAAAGAAGGATATGAAGCCTATAGAGAACCCTTGACAAGCTGGGGTTTCTATTCATCTAGTGGGGTTGGGCCAACCTAGCTGCTACCTAGACAAACTATTGCACCAGACCTATCAAAATGCATTACACAACTTATGAATGTGTTAAAGAGCATTCAACAGGCTCCAACTGCAATTGAAGTTACACCAGCACCGCAAGATCAACCTTCTTCGGAGGCACCTCAAGAAAATGTACCACCTGGGGGTGCCCAACCCATTTTTGTGGATGAATCTTTTCAGCTAGAAGAGTAGAAGATTCTCGAAGAGTTTCTCAGGATTTTACCTCTACGTTTTTTGGGCTATTGTTGAGGATGACTACAAGTTTCTAACTATTTGTTGGGGATGGATTCATGCATTGGGCTTAGTGGAGTTGACAGGAGCTGGCTTTACTTCTTATCAGTTAGATGTGCCAACATAGAAGTGGTGGTAAGCATTCATTCAGAACATGCCATTGGGTCTTCTTCGATTACTTATACCATGTTTCTAAGGGCTTTTTTTCTAGTTTTATACCTCATAGAGTGAAACATCGACAATATAATTAGTTCTCCAGGTTTGCATATGGATTCTTGACTAAGTTATAGTATGAGGTGAGGTTTCATAAGCTCTTCCGCTATGATACTATGCTATTACGCAAAAAGTATGAGTGAGCGTGATGCTTTATCCGTGTACTGAGACAACTATAGACCGAGACTTAATCTATGGTCTCCAGGAGTTATTCCTTTCTTGATTTTGTTTTTTACGCCTGCACCATTGAGAAGTTTCGTCATAAGGCCTATTGGGACAGCGAATAGAGATCTAGGCATGAGGGCATATTTAATGGGTCCCTTCCTAGGTCTAGAGATGATGATGATAGGACCCAACAATAGTTTCAAAAGGTTCAATACAATATGTTGATGTGCCGTGATTTCACGATATTTCTAATGCATTTCACTTAAGAGTTGTGTGTGTCTAAAACCTTTTTGTAATATTTTTAACAAGTTTTATGTCTTGTTTTGCAGGAAAGATATTTAGGTGGAAATAAAAGAAAACAACTAAAAATAGTGCAGAACCAAACCTACGGAGGCAATCGACTGTCTGTCGTTCAATCGAAGGACCGTAGGTGGTGACCATAGATGAGCAGCTTTGGACATTGAAGGAAAATCAGGGAAGTCTAACAAAGTGTGCAACCACGAGAGGCAACGACGTTCTGTCGATTGATCGATGGACTGTACTGGTGAGCCGTCGTTTGGTTCAGAGAAGGTTCAGTACCTGATCTTGGAAGATTCTAGGTATGGAGATACGGTGGAGCATCGATGACCCATAGATGGATCGACGGACCGTACTGTTGGTCCTTTGTTTGATTCAGAGAGGGTGCCATCGGGGAGAAAAGTATATTTTAAGTCCCGACTGATAGAAGCAGTCTACAAACCGTCGAATCAGTTTGTTCGTCGATTGATACTGCGTTAACTAAACAAAACTTTCCTTATTTTAATTGATTTTGCTTTATGACTTTGTTTTCTATATATAGGGTATTAAAACCTTGTTTTTACGTTAGATATTATTACTTTTGTTCTACTTTGTGTGTTAGAGATTGGGTTTTTGCAACTTTGGCAATTAATCAATTCTCGGATTTGGTTTAAACGGTTTTTCTTGCAAATTCAAGTGAAGATTTATGAGTTTATTCTTCTTGTAAAATATAATAATAAAATTTAGTCAACTATTTCCAGGCTTATAGAGGCCTCATTCAATACTTTAGAGGGTGACGAGTACAACCAGAGTAAGTTTTGCTCTAGTTAGAGTCATGGTCCCATTCATTTTCTTCAAGCCAAGGTGGCCATTCTTCTTAGATTCGATAACCTTTTAGCTATTTTGATTATGGAGAGTTGGATCATTAGGCCAATAATTTTCCTTTTCCATAGGTTGATTGCTCTTCTCCATAGGGGGCCCACCAGCTCAAGCAACAACACCTCCAACCAAAGCTCAATATTAGGGTCAAGAATGTTGTGGTAGTCATTAGGGTATTTTAAGTAGTCACAGAGAGGCAGGTTAGGTGGTACATCAAATACCAAGGGCAGAGATGTACATGTCCACTTCTATGTGGTGGTACATCAAATAGAAAGGGCAGAGGTGTACATCCCCATTTCTATGTATATCTAGCTCCAATGAGGGCGGAGGTTGAGGCATTAGATGATTTGATCACATATACAATTCTCTTATTCAAGCACCCCGCTTCGACTTTATTTGATTTGGGATCTACCTTTTCTTATGTGTTTGATCATTATGCTTCTCTCATGGGCTTGAATTTTGAGCCTATGGTAGCACCATTGTGTGTGTCCACCCTCATGGGTGAGTCTTTAGTAGTGGATCAGGTGTTATGATCTTGCTTAGTTACTATTTGGGGGCGTGTGACCTAGGCCGACCTTATTTTCTTGATATGTATGATATTGATGTAATTTTTGGAATGGGGTTGTTATCCCCCTATAGAGTGGTCTTAGATTGCTCCTCTAAGACCATTACCTTATCCATGCAAGGTATTCCCCAAGTGATGTGGTAGGGCTCTCATAGTAGCACATCGGTTGGAGTTATTTCCTTCTTTCGGGATTAGAGGATAGTAGCTAGTGGGTGTTTATCTTATTTTACATATTTATGTGATGTAAGATAGAAAGTACCTCTAGTTGATTCATTTACCATTGTCCATAATTTTGGAGATGTGTTTCCTAACGACATACCTGACCTACCCCTACATTGTGATATTGATTTCTCTATTGAGATTGAGTCGAGTACTCGACCTTTTTCTATTCTACCTTATCAAATGTCTCCTCGAAAGCTCAAAGAGCTTATTAAACTTGATGATATCTTAGGTAATGGATTCATTAGTCCTAGTGTATCACCTATGGACGATCACAATATTTTTATGAAGAAGAAGTACCCTATTGAATATAGATCGTTGAATAAGGTGACACCAAAGAACCATTACTACATGCCTAGGATTGATGATATGTGTGACCAGCTTCAGGGTGCTGGAGTGTTGTTGAATATTAATCTGAGTTTCGGTTACCACATGTTGAGGACTAGGGAAGAAAATATCTCTATGACCACATTTAGGACTTGATATGTCCACTATGAGTTCCTAGTGATGTATTTTAGGTTGACTAATGTCTGCCGCCTTTATGGACTTGATGAATGTGTGTTCAGCTCGTATCTTTTTTTCATTCGTCATAGTGTTCATATATGATATCCTTGTATACTGATGGATGAGGAGAGATTCTGAGCAACATTTGAAGATTATGCTCTATACTTTGAGAGATCAATGAATTTATCCAATATTATCAAAGTGAGAGTTTTTTTATTGATTGGAAATATACTTATGGTTTATCAACACATTTTATGAAGATTCAATATTGGTTTGGGTTACAAATAGTGACATGTGGAACATTTTGTGTTTCTATTTTGTTTGGATTATCGAATTATAGTAGATGAGTTATGGTGGCACCACATTATGGACCTATAATTCTACATGGTCATTGAGGATTTCAATGGAGTTGAAGGTACTCTGATGATGGGACTGTAAAGATAGTTGTGATGTGATATATAGACACTTGATGGTAAACATAGGTTATGCACTTATGGTATAAAAAATTATTGAGATGACCAAGAATTTCTCTATGTTTTTGCATGGGTGTATGGCGGTTTGAATAGTAATTGAAACGTGGTATGTGAATTTTTTTTGGAGTTGACATTGGTAAAGTACTATCATGTTATAAATTAGTGCTATTAGCCTTGGATGGTATCCCTACTCATTGGATGCTTGCATTGAAAGAGAGGAAGCCATAGTTCATATCTTCTAGAGATGACAAAGTTTTTGCTAGAGACCTCGATACTAGTAGAGGTTTGAGAGTAAAGTAAATGGATAGTATGGTTATGATGTGTTGTTAGTATTAAAAGCATTGGTTTCAGTGGATTAGTATGAAGAGAATGTGTGGTTTGATTTATTGAGTATATGTACGCTTGTAAAAGGGAGCCATAGTGGTTAATTGTGGGTAGCTTAAAATCAAAGAGATGGATTCAGACGAATGGAAATGTTTGATATAGGCTCCATGGAAGGAGTATTCGATATTATTCGACCTTGGTTTTATACATTCTAATGTGACCACTTACTTGACAAATCAGGACACTTCATCCAATACTAAGTGTCGACGGTCGTTAGTAAGTAATATAACCCAACTAAATTATTTGGCGTCGAATCCCACAGTGAGTGGTTACGAGAATTAATAGTCAAGTAAGAATCAGTTCAAATTAGTTATATCTAAAGACATTTACAAGTAAAAACATCTCAAATTAAAGGGGTGTCACAAGTTTCACTTATCAAAAAGAAGGGTTTTGCAGTCAATTATCAACTAAAACTGAAAATAAGTGAAAATACAAGTATGGAGATGGGATTCTTGGGATGTGATAGGATTATGGGATAAGACAAACAATCGGGTAATCACAATTAATAGTAAATACCCACATATTAGTGATTAGGCTAGACTTTATTGGGGTGAACTCTCTCTCCAACAATTTACCCCGAATCAAATTGGTTTCTCTCGAACACCAATAACCGGCAATTAAGCACAACATTTGCCTTAGTCCATTCACTCTCTCGAGTGAACCCATGACAACCCAATACCCACATACCATTGATTCAATAGTTTTGGTTTCAAAACCTCTCTCTCGAGCAAGCCCAAAACGCTAAGCTAAGATTGTATTTTCAACTACAACCCCATTACATTCAACCACAACTACCGAACAAAATCACTTCTACACAGCAAATAAACTAATAATTTGCAGTACCCAACACTTATATCAACCCATAATCACATAATCACACCCCAAGAATTGGGGTTTTAGCTACACATAGTAAAAATAAAGAAATCGATACCAATTGTTGTTTCCATCATCTCTCTCGATTAATAATTTGCAGTACCCAACACTTATACAAATCCTCTGATGTTCTCTTCGTAGAGTAGGATGCTTGGGAAAATTTGGTCACTTAAGATTTTACAGATTCGGTGTTGCCTTAGGGATGTTGAAGATTTCCAATAGCTTTACATGTACAACCTTGCTTTAAGAATTTATTTAAGAGATACCATGGGTATTGTAAGTTGTTCGATAGTCCTAACGTTCATCTCATCGTCAAGGTCATATTCTGGCTATGTGAGATCTAAGGTGGAGACCATTAGGTCTAGATCTGCAAATTCTTAAGAGTTGTCTACAATCACATCTACTTATTTAGAATTTTTATTGTGTTGTTTAAAGGTTCTATATGCTTGGGTGTATCGCTCGCTAGTTGGGTTACCTTATCATTTCCTTCTTTGGAATCTTGATAATATATGTGATGGTCCGTGCATTATGAGTGTGTGGTGGTTGGCTTAGGTTCACATCTTGTTGTAGTCAGTATTAATTCAAAATTTTATAGTGGTTATGTAAGAAAAGATTTGTCCCGGAGGTTGTGTTATGTCCAGAGGGTGTCAGTCAAAATTGGGTTCATGGGTTATCTTGTGGCTTGATAATGAATCCTTATTTGTTGATTTACCAAATTTTTTATTTGAAATTTTAGTTCTTAGCGGTTTATGTTGATGGGATTGTCTTAAGGAGAAATTACTTGGAGAGATGAACACCTACTTTGTATACTATACATCATGCTTTTGGTAACATTGACTACTACTACTACTACTACTCCTTCTTCCTTTTCCTCTTCTTCTTCTTCCTTTTCCTCTTCTTCTTCTTCTTTGTCTTCTTCTCCTTCTTCTTCTTCTTCTTCTTCTTCTTCTTCTTCTTCTTCTTCTTCTTCTTCTTCTTCTTCTTCTTCTTCTTCTTCTTCTTCTTCTTCTTCTTCTTCTTATGTATATTCAAAGATGAACATTATTTTTAGTGGTATATAATGAAATGAATCGAAGGTCATACTTAGGATTTTTGTAAATTACTATTGTACCTTTCATTATAGTTGTCGTGAATCTTGTACTTACTAGAATGCTTAAGTTGTACAAATTGTGGTTTCCGGTACCAATTTGTATTTCAAGTTTCAAAATGGATTTTTGTCTGGTCCATCAATTTTGCATTGTATAGTTTAGTCTATGAGAATTGTAAGTTTCAGATTCGAAGTTTTTTTCCGTAGATTTGAAGTCTTAGTCTTGAAGTTGAAGATATTTTAGTCTTTGGGTTGACTTTCATCAACATTCAGATTTTGGATTCTCGGATCATATTTCTAACAACTTTTTTGTATTCACGGGATGATATTAGGCTAAATGGAGCTCTTGTTTGTATTTTAGAGGTCCCAAGCTCAGTTTTGTACTTTATGTGTTATGTTAATTTATTACGACCTTCATGGGTTCGAGTCAAAAAGACATAATATTCGTGTCTTGATGGTTCCATTGAGTCTGGAACATCGAGTTTTTGCTGGGAATCATTTATTTAGTGTGTACGGGGTTCCAGATATATCCTGAGGGTCAATTCAGTGAGTCTTTCTGTCTTGGTATTTTGTTGTTGATGGTGTCTGGTGATCGCTGTGTAAGAGGGACGTTAGAGGACAGACCTCTACATTCACAAAGGAGATCCTATGTTCGCGGAGGGCCTTGTAGTCAAGCATCTACATTCGTTCAGAAGCTCCCGCATTTTAGAGAGTTAATCTTGACCGAGTGTTCATGTTCGTGAACAACTGTTACAGTGTTATAATTCTAAAATTTGGGGTTCTTCCACATTTTTCAATATTTTTAGTTTTGGGGAACCCTTATAGGTGATTTGAAAGAGAGAATTTAAGATAAATCTCTTGGGTTTTTGATTTTTTTCTTGAATATTCATTCACCATAAATCTTCTTTCACTTTACACATCACATTTGTATCACCCCGAAAAATTCTAAGTTAAGACTCGAACCATTCTTCATTTGTGAATAAGATCGTACGAGGTAATTCTTAAGTTGTCCATATGTGTAAAGGTCAATTAGAATTGAATTTGGATATGAATTAAGGTCACTAGAATTCCCTCGCATAAAGTTGAGTTGAAAGGCTTTCTTACCTATTAAGTTTTGACATAAGATTCTATTTGAGTGAACTTCAAACAACCATATATCTTAGAATTTAAAGAGTTACGTGGTCTATAACCTATAAAATAAAAGGTATTTGGATCTTTTTCCTAACGTCACCTATTGCAGAAGTATATGAGTGTCGAGTAAGAACTTATGACCATTTTTAATAGTCTGATACAATGCGGTGAAAAATTATTAGCCGGCAGAAAACATTAAAGATGGTCATTTTTGTCTTTTAACCTCTAAAAACCTCTAAACGAATTTGTTTGACTTATTAAAGGCCCAAAACAATCTGATTTTCATTCGTAAATCCCTCATTTTCTTCTCTCTCAAACACGAAGGCAAAACCCTAAGGAAAAAACAAAGCATAAGACTTCCATTCAAGATTCTTCAAATATTTTTCAACATTCTTCTTCAATGTATGTCATAGTCAGAGAGTTTCATTCTTTCAAAGTCAAATTTCTTCATACGGTTATGAACCAGTAATAAAAATGCTAATTCTCGGCCTGAGTGTCTTCAAGAAACTAATTTAAGAATCCCAAAAAAGATTTTCTTTATTATTCTCCTTCAAGCTAGAATTTGAAGGATTCTAATAAAGTTATTCTTCAAAATATTTCAAGAACGTTATCTTTTCAGGTATGTAAGGCTACTCATTGTGATGTACTGAGTTCGCCCTCATGCCCTACATCTCAATTCAATTAGTAAAAGTTAATCTAAGGTTAATTCCTTAGTTTTGAGAACTCTTGAGATAAGCTTGTTGCTGAGCTATGAGTTCTAATCCTAATGGTTGATTTTCTATATATTATGCATTGAGATTCTCCAGTTTATTCCTTTTTGTTTATATTTCAGCATGAACCCTATTAATTGATTATTCTTGAGATGAGTAGTATCATTTATTTATGAGTTCTGAGTATTGAGTTTTTCTATATATTTATTGAGATATTTGAGTTGAGTTGTTTTGTATACATTTCAGCATAAACCCTATTTTGAGTTATAAATTTTGAGAAAATTTGAAATCCAATATGTTTTTAAACAATTTTTTTTTTTGAGAAAGTAGAGCAAAGTTGAGTAGAGTTTAAAAAGAATAAGTGTAACACCTTGAACTTTAGTCAGTTTTTAAGTTTTTGGTCAACTTCAAACGACCATAACATTCAGTAAATAAAGAGTAAGATGGACCATTAGGTATCAAAGGGAAGGTCTTTGAGTCCTTTTACCAATGCCACCGAGTTTTCTAAATTACAAGTTTGGATGAATGAGTTACGCCCGTTTTAGTGCATCCTCTGTAGTTAAGGGATTTTCATCTATTTTAAAGAGGGGTATTTTGAAGTTTTCCTTAACCGATTTGCCTAGCACGTTTTTGTTCAACCAAATAGGGTTCTAAACTAATTAAGATCAATTTTCATTTATTCCTAAACGCTTAGGGTTCTTAAGGGTTTCAAGAGGAGAAAAAGAAGAAATCTTCAGGAGTATTTGCAAGCTTTGAGTATTTTCTCCAAGAACTTAGTTCCTTAGAGGTATGTAAGCTTTCATAGTGTTGATTTTTTTCACCCGCATGCCAATCATGTGGATTTATCCATAAATCCGTTCTTGAAGTTTATTGAGTTTAAATTCTTGAGAAGTTCGTAAGTTTTAGGTTCATTCTTGAGAAAAGAATTTAATAAGAGGATATAACCTGGAGGGTAATTACAGAAGGTAGTTTCCAACTTATTTTCTATGTATGTTTTGGCTCTGCCTGTATTTTAAATTTATGCTTCAAAAGTTACATCATTCACATGAACACAATATAGTTACATTTTTAGTGAGTAAAAAGTATTATTTCTTCCTTAATTAGAGATATTAGATCCGAACTTTACTACAAAATTAACTTTTCAATCGAGTAGTTTTCCATTTTCATTTTTTAAAAAAAAATAAGGTCTTAAGACCAATTTTATAAAGTGTAATTTACATAAATCTCATAGTTAAAATAAAAATACAATCTATTCCTAATAAGTTTCTAATTACATTAATCCCTTAAAAATTAAAAAATCGAACACAATAATTGAAGCTCAGATACCTTAAGAAACAGCTCAGATACATTAAATACTAGCTCAGATACATTAAAAACAAAGTTCGGATACATTAAATACTAACCCACATACATTAATATGCAATTTGGATACAACAAAGAAATAAAGGATTTTGGAAATTTTTAAAAATAATAGGAGATAATGGAAATAAGTGAAACAAAAGGTGTGTATTTCAGTAATTTGTCATTTTATTAAATGATCCAAATAAAACAATGATAAAAAACCACAGGCCCAATCCATCAAACCAAAAAGCCCTTAGGTTTCGTAAATTGACCTATATATATCAAGTGTAAGGGAGTACTCGGTACTCTTTCTTCAAATCCGCCTCCTCGGCAACAAGATGTTGGTGTGTGGTCGGAAAAACTCGCAATAGTTTTTGCTCCTCTAGTGGATCATTTTCAAGATAAATCCCTTCTTTATATGGGTGAAGCTCTGTCTGTCACCGTTAATATTACATTATATATCTTCTCTTTTTTTCTTCCCTTTTCCTTTGATGAACTAATTCATTGTACCTTTTTATAGGTGGTTAGCATTTTTCTCTAAGGGACTAAAGAAGTACTTTTGGAGTAGCTCTTCAATCTCTGGTAATCTACAAACCTTAATCTTTATTCAAGTTCCGTTTTCATTACAACTGTACTAGAATTATTTAGAAAAAGAAAAATAAGTTTGTTTATCTGATTAACTTGATTAAATCAATTATATTATTCTTATATGTCATATTTAATAATCCGAAATGTCTATCTCTATATTATTTCAATCGTCATTATACATTGAACTTCTAAAGGAGTCAAATCGAGTCTATCATAAAATTGATATTAAAACATATTAATCTAATTTATTGACATACTTTTTTCATCTGATTGAATGATTATTACAGATAAACATATAGAAACAAAGTACTTTAATTGAGTCACAATATTAATTTCAAACAACCATATAAAATCAAACATAATCTCATGTGAATAATTTATTAGAGAAGAGAAAAGTAAAATATTTTATTAGAACACTCTAATCACGTTTTAAGTATTTGTTTAAAGATTCACTCAATCATTTTAATTTGCGTATCTAGCACCAAACACTTAACACAGACACACAACAAAAAACACACATGTTCGCACACATACACACTCTCAAATCACAATCAAAAGTTAAAAGACGGAAATGTCAATAGAAATTTGTTAGATGTTTTACCCTTTTAGAAACTAAATCATATAATAGTTATTAATATTATTAACAATAAAAATAATGATTTATAATGTAATCATCATACTTGTTTTATAAGTGGAAAGATCTCAAGTTAAAAATTAATTTAGAAAAATAACCTTATAAAGTAAATTGAAATTGAAATTTCCAGGACTACTAATTGAAATTGAAATTTCCAGGAAGAACAATTTTTCCAATTAAATGAACTGAATGATTCAACATGTTTGAATTCATGTTGTTAAATAACTATGAAAACTAGAAACCCTATGACTCAAGGAAATATCTATAATGACAAAGATCAAGAGCCCTAACTGTTAAGGACTAACTGTCAACAAACAGTCAGCAAAATCAAGATTTTTAAATATTTTTTTGTTGAAAGAAACCAATCCTAGAATCCATGAAAAAAGACTGTTAGGAGAAGACTGTAATACCATGTCAAGAGTTTTGTTGAATGCCTCTCAAAGTGCGAGTCTTTCTATTATATAGAGAGCATGTCATTACATCCCTAATAATCAATCATATATATAAATATATATACTCTCCCTAAAGATGAGTTATTTTGTCCCTCTAAATGTGCTATGCAAATCCCTCTTAATCTTACATTCTATCCCTCCAAAAATTCTATTCTATATGAATATTTATTATCTTTGATTACTATAACAAATATCTATTAGTATACTTATTTCTAACACAATATAATTACATTAGTATAAATAATCTACCATACTATTAGTTCTGCTTCCTGGGAGGGCATGTTTGAGGGGGATGTATACTCGAGATGATGAAATGCATCAGAGATGATAACCTTATAATTTCCTATTGATGTTCATAACCAAATCACTGAAGAGGTTCGACTATCATATAAATATTTACATCGATCATCATATATTGATTATATTAAAAGTGGAAGCTTTTTCCTTAAGAGTTGGATAACCATTTTGCCCCTCCATTGAAATTAAAATATAGTTAGATATTAAAATTTTATTACATAATTAAAAAAATCAAAGTGCAATAACTGCACTTAAATTATGTAGTTATAACATTATTAGGAATTGGAAAAGTGACGTTATTTCAATTTGTGGAATTGAAGACCTCAATGACCATTCACTCAGATATGAGTTCTGTCAAAATTTTCAAAAGTCGCATTAATTTGTGATTCATTATATTTTCATATAAAAGTTTTGATGCATAACGTCTAGATATATCCGTTTCATATTAGTTATCGACATTATTTAAAATATTTATCAAAATTATTTGTCAATTTACAAAATCAAAATAGTATTAATCCCAAAAAAAATCTATTTTTCTCTTAATGTTATTAATTTTTTTGAATGTACAACATAAGTGATAAAATCAGTCTCATGCTTCAAGGATGAATTTCTTTAGGAGCTCGAGTCATTTTATCCACTAGAAGAAAGGGTGAAACTTCTTTTACACACACTCCAACCGGGTTGGCACAAACTCTAACATGAAGGTCATGGCCAACTGGAACCTCAGGATGGATTGGTTGGGCTAATCGAATGAAAAAGATAAAATGAGAGACATGGAGAACGTTGATTTTTATGATACCACCCAGTGATCTAAATTCACCATATCATGTGACAGTGATCTCTTGTATGTTGCATTATATTGGTCTCCCTCAGGTAACTAATTTCACTTCATCTTTGGCATGATGAGTCCAATTATGTTGGACATTTGTGATTTGACAGGGATTAGACCTCAATATGAGGTGATTAGTGCAGTCTTGGACATCGAGAATTCAAAGTTTTCTTTGCCAAAGATTGAGAAAATAAGGAAATATATTATGAGGAGTTAGTTTATCAAAGTGAATATGGAAAGAGAGGATGTTACAGAGGATGAACATTTTGCGTTCCTGAATATGTGGCTCTGCAAGTTCATTTTCTGCAATGGGTCATCAAGGATCACAATGGAGTGTAGAAGTAATACAAAAAATAATTGTCCTATACTCCATCATTACCCTTGATGAACCATTGAAAACGACGAACTTGCAAAGCCACATATTGAGGAACCTAAAATGTTCATCATCAGTTACATCCTCTATTTCCATGTTCTCTTTGATAAACTCGTCATAATATATTTTATTATTTTTCTTACTCTTTGGCAAAGAATATTTCGAATATTTGATGTTAAGGACTACACTAAGTGGGGTCTAATCTCTGTCAAAGCAGAAATGTCCAACACGGTGGACTCAACATGCCAAAGTTGAAGTGAAATGAGTTACCTGAGGTAGACAAAAAGCATAATGCAACATATAAATGATCTTCGTCACATGGTATGTTGACCTTAGATAACTTCGTGACATCATAAATATCAGCAATTCTCTATGTCTCTCCTTTTACCTTCTCCATTCAATCAACCCAACAGATCCATCCTTCAATTACAATTGACCAAGACCTCCACGTGTCGTTTTTGAGCTAACCAGGTTGTAGTATGTGTAAAATAGGTTACTCCCCTTCTACTAGTGGATAAAATTACTCATTCTCCGAAGGAAATCCATCCTTGAAGCATGAGCCTAATTTTATAATACATGGGAGAAGGAGTCAATAAGAACTCGTTAAATTATGCAGTTAACTTTGTATTTATTTTTCCATCTGTATTATTATTGAATTAGCCCTTCCTTTGATTAGTTTTGTTCATATTATTGAAGACTTTTTTTAATGTTGCATTTTGTTTCTCATTACATACATGTTTCTATAGAACTTTAGTAATTCTAACATATCATTTAAAATTCACATGGAACAAACGTGCAAAGAACATGTCCCAAAACTTATATATATATATATATATTATAGTTTTCGATATACAAGATGGTCCAAACAGGACAGAGAAACACCAGTATATACAAGAACAAAACCCTAGACATAGTGTCACCGGTATAAGAACATAGAAGGTACGGAATAGAGCTATACGAGAACCCAATCGATCTAACAAAATAAAAAGTTAATTATAATAATACAGAAGGAACAACACGAAGCCTCTAAACACCAAGAGATCACAATAATTTGAACAGCCAAGGCCACAAATGAGTCGAGCGGGATTACTCTTGCTAGATATTGTATAAAAAAAAGTAGAAATGTAGTATTAGGACCAAAATATAAGGTACATAGTAAGTATCAAAAGCCGACTTAGCCTATAAAATAGTATATATAAAATAAGAAGCATGATCGATAGCTAAACAACAGGAACCTATACTTTAGTTATAGCCGAAATCAACGTGATCTTAAAACTAGAATTACTGAATTAGTGCTTGTTGAACAACCGTTCATCCCCCAAAAGTAAAAGGGAAGAATCATAAGAAATACCTCAATATATAAATAATTAGTGATACTTTTTTCTCATATCTCTTCGGTATCCCAAGTAGCCTCCTCAACTAGTTGGTTCTTCCATTGCACCTTTATTGACTAAATCTCTAAAGTTCTCAACTTATGGAACGCTATATGAAGGATCAAAATAGGTTCTTCTTAATAATATAAATTTTCATCAAGTGACACAAAATTCCAATGTATGGTGTAGTTACCACTGCCATGGAACTTCTTAAGCATAGATACATAAAAGACTGGGTTAACCCTACAAAAATTCAACGGAAACACTAGTCGGTATTCCACTAGCCTTACGTGTTTAAGAATTTCAAATAGCCCGATAAATTAAATGTCATACTAAGCTTCCTCTTCTTGTAAAAACTCATGACTCCTTTAATGGGTGATAGCTTGAGTAAAAATTTCTCGACTTCCATAAAGTGTATGTCTCTTACTTTGCTGTTTGCATACTACTTTTGTCAACTCTGTGCTGCGACAAGTCTCTTCTGACCTCAAAAGCATCAAACCAGCTGAATGGAGATCCATACCTCCACCCATACAAAACCTCAAATGGTGCAACATCGATGCTCAAGCGATATTATTGTAATAGAACTCAACCATGGATAAGAACGGATCCTAATAGCCTCTAAATTCCATGAAACAAGGGCAGAACATGTCCTCTAAGACCGAAAATCATCCACTCCGGTTGGCTATTTGTCTAAGGGTGGAACGTTTTTCTAAGACTCAACCTATTCCCTAACCAAAATATTCCAAATGGATACACCATGCAATCTAACAATCTCTTTGAGATGTACATAAACAAATTCTTCTACAGTATAACTTTTGTTTAAAAAGGTAGACCTTGCCTTTAACTATCTTGCAAGTCATATTTGGTGGATATCCAAGCTTTATTAAACTATTAGCCAAGGTTTACACGCCCCTATCTAATGGACCTCTGGTAACTGCTAGACATGCTAGGCTACCTATACTCTCTATCTTTCTTCTCAACACATTAGCTACCATATTCTCAACACATTAGCTACCATATTAGCCAAACCTAGATAGTAGAAAATAGTGATAAGATAATCCTTCAATAGTTTCATCCATCTATGTTGATCTCAAATTCATGTCTTTCATTATTATGATATGTTACAAACTGTAATTGTCAGTAAACACTTCACAGAAAACTAGATACAACTTATACTTCCATATCATAAGTGTGAAAATAACTATCTAACTCCAAATCGTGAGTCAGATAGTTCTCCTGAACCTTCAATTGTTTATAGGCATATAATATGACAGTCTATTCCTCAATTAACACAAGAACAAACCTAGAATATGAGGCCTTATATTAAATAATTAAATTCTTACTCTACGCTATCAAGGAGAGAAAAAGAGTAGAGTTCATCAATTACTTGAGTTATTGAAAACTCTACTCACTTTTGTCCAATCATATGAATTGAACCTCTTTAATTCTAAGTTAAGTTTATTAGATGAAGACCAATTGAGGAAAATCCCTTTACAAACCTGCCGTAGTGGGTAGGCCTGCAATAATTTCTATTTGCCTCGATATTTTGTTGATCCACCATTACTCCTTTGTTTGAACCACATGATCTAGAAAGGATAACGAAGGCATCCAAAACTCGCACTTTGAATACTCTGCATAAAATAGTTTCGCCATGAGCAAACCTGATACGAACATTGCTGGAGCAACCCACGGGGAAGCATTCAAATGGGTGAATTCCTCACTTTTGAAATTCATGCAACTGAGCCTTTAGTTCTCTCAGCTTAACCAATGCCATCTTATAATGGAGGATAGAAATAAAAAAAATTCTATGGCTCAAAATCTATGCAAAATTCAATATCATGGTCCGATAGCATGTTAGGCAATCAACAGGGAAGACCTCTAAAAACACACATACTATTGGAACTCATCCTAGGGATGGGACATTTTTGCCAGTATCCCAGAGATGGGCTATGAAAGTACGCTCCCACATCAACCTCTGGATCAAATGAAATAAATGAGTTTCAGATAAACGGTACGATAGTCACCTTGCAAATCAAGTATAGCTAACCCCATCATCTGATAGTCCAAAATTGCATCATCTGTCGCTAATTTGAGCACCACCTTTATATTATGAGAACTTCCTCTACTTGCATATATACCTTATGCCTAGTCTGATTACAACCATCCTACGCACCTTAGGGATGACCTATGCCATTAGTATCATTATCCCTTCTAATGTGAATTGAAGCTTCAGAAATCTATTGTTAATATGACTAAAGAGACCCAGGTTTGGTCATGTCTATATCATTCTAGAAGACTCTTCTACGATGAAATCAACGAATTTGAGGCTTTGATACAAACTTAGTCATGATCGAATAGGCGTGAGTGGCACCAATAGTAACTCTCCATTGGGAGAACCATTGTAATCAAACTTAGAAATGATAATAAATCCATTGCTAAAACATCAATTAAGTCAAAATTACTTTTATACATAAGCAATGCTGAAAAAACTAAATTAAAACATTTTCTCACAACTTAAAACAATATAAAAAGTAAATGCACAACAATCTAACTACAATCATTTCTACTAGAATGTCAAACAACTAAAACCAAGATAGAATATCTTAAGAGTTTGGAATATTGACAGGGTCACAGGGGAAGCAAAATGATCTTTAAAAGCCTGATTATGGTGCATTCACGATCTATGCTCAACAAAGATCGAAATTGTACATGGCAGTATTAGTACAAGCCACTATGTACGGGTAGCATCATATACCGAATTAAAGTAGACATAAGCAACACATCAGGGAATAATTAAGTAGACCATACTTCAACACATAAACAATTCACAACTATCAAATATAATCATCACAAAGTTTCATAATACATATGTTCCACAACATAATGCTCAATAAACCATGAACCCATAAAATGATCAATAAGTTTGATAAAATGATCAATAAATTTGCACGCATGCTAGGGACTTATTTTTGCAAATAGGCATGGCTTGTAGGGACCATCTTCGTCCATGTATTAAACCGACGTGGTAATAGATCCTATGAAATGTTTATATATGTATAAGTAGTGGTGTGATGCACAACACTGAATAATAATAATAACTTGTATATAAATGATATTTTCATGCCCCATAGCTCGCCCCTAGGCGTAACACGATACCTAGGATCATGAGTGACCCCAAGCTAACCCTAAGTCTGACATATAACAAGCATAGAAAATAAATAACTTAGTAAATAATATATTATACAGAAATAAAAAATAGTAGATCATAGAAATGGGGAGAAACCCAACTAGAGTGAATATATAAAACATAACAAGAGTTCGTCAAACAAAATTTAACAACTCCAACTGAATCTAGTACTATGTTTGAAAAGCCTCTAACTGAGTTGAGTTGCTTGGACACGCCCCAACTAACTGTAGCAAAACTTAAAAACTCAAAGTAAAATCTAAATAGAAAGCATGTCTATTGTACTCGATGTATGAGGACTCACAATTGAAGCTACTGAAGTTGAATCGAGAATCAATCTAAGTATGATCTTGAAGCTGAGTGCTTGAACCTACATCATGAAACGATGTAGTGCAAAGTAGGTGTCTTAACAAGGATACAGATATGTACTAAAGTATAACTAAAAACTAAACAGGATGCAATGATCAAGCACTAATCATGAAGTTAACATATTGAACTTTATACTGAATTAAATGCTAAAAACATGATCAAAACAATAAGAGTCTAACTATTGGAGCTACTATTAACTACGAAAATCACGTGAGCTAAACGTAGAGTCCGATGTATACGCCACCGAGAGGTACAATATACCTTGCCACGGGTATAGAGGCATGGATGTGGCATGATCACTAAAATTGATTCCCAATAGAATGGACTTGTGGTCATGGCCTCGCAAGTACACCCTAGAAGTTAGGGCAACCCTCGGATCGTAACATGGCGTACTCGACCTCTCAAGGGTCTTGTACAGGCCACTTGACTTCAATACATAACATTATGCATAAATGGAGGGAATTTAAAAACTTTCTTTAAACGTAAACCATAAGGTATTTCATAATTGCGGAAGAATCTCTAATAACATTGTCTAAAAAACCATCTACATTTGACATGAATGAAACATCTTGGGACGCAACCCTCATAAAGTCTAAAGCATAAAGAAAACATAAAGGAACATAAAGGTCCGTCCTCGAAGCTATGAGGACTCACCACTTCTTATCTTCTAGGAAACCTTGGAACTCTACCCTTGGAACAACTCAACCTTCTCAAGACTCTACATGGACAACATGTAGGCAATATGCGTTAGTACGATATGTACTAAGTATGGAAACTATCAGACCAAAGAAAAGATATCTCAAAGGGGTTAGTCAATAATAGACATAATCATAAGAGATAAAGTCATAAGCATAACATGAATATCATATCATAATAAAACATCATAAATCATATAAGAGTTCATACTTACTTACTTATCCTTCATACTCAGGTGAAATATACCACAAGATACCTCAAACAATACTTGTGCAAGGCTAAGGTGGCATCCCATACTACTACCAAAGCTAAGTACCTCTCTTTAGTCATTCTTGATCGTAATCCACTATCATAATTAAGACCTAAGTTCTTCATACTGAAGAGTACTATACAGTTATGGTCATATCAAAACATGATTCTACAGTGTACATAAGGCAACCCATACTACCCTACATACTAAGCCTATCTTGAAAGCCATCTCTAACATGTTCACCCTCCATAGCTTCTTTATTACTTAACTTCATCTACTAAGATTCTTTGATCTTTAGTCTACTATACTAGGAAAGGCAATTCTAGTCCAATCCTATTTTCACTCTCTTCTTCCTTAGTGACCCTAGGTTATACCTCGTGCAATGCACTCATGATGTCCCATACCACCTTTCATGCAAGGTACTACTTTTGGATCCTTTTAATTCTTATTTGGAGCCTTGCCCCTACCTTTATGTTTTGAACACTACGAGATACTTCTTTAAGTATGTCTAAGTTCCTTAATCATATGGATCCTACGAGATACTTTTTAAGGTATGTCTTTATCCCTTAATCATGAACACTACGAGATACCCCTTGGGCATGTCTAAGTTCATTCACACATTATGAACACTACGAGATACCCCTTGGGCATGTCTAAGTTCATTCACACATTATGAACACTACGAGATACCCCTTGGGCATGTATAAGTTCATAGGATATGGATATCTCTACTAGGATACCTTGACTCTACTACGTGAAGGACTCCCGCATCATGAGACCTATGTGGATAATCATCACAACTACTAGGTCTGGCTCTCCTTTCTACTTGGAGTCCGGACCCTTGCTTGACTATCTGTCTCACTTTGCATATCCACTTGGAGTCAAGCATATACTCCAAGGTTTTCTTGTCAGGCCTTGGTCAACCTTCTCTCATGGAGGCATGTCCTAGACAATCTTTCCATGCTCAAGTGAATCTATCGCATCCATTCAATCATCCTAAATCTACAGCCAACACAACCATCCTAAGATTCATTATTCATCAATTCATTCTATCTTAATTCATAGGTAGATTATTGGATCTTCTAGCCTTAGCTTTCTTCTTACATTCTTTACAACTAGGTGAATAAAGCCATAATTTATCTTCAAGGTTCAATTAAATCAAGACCAATCTCAATTCATCAAATATAATTCAATTTACACTTAGGTGATTTAATCATGATCAATTAATATAGAATACAATCAAGTTAAGAAGAATCAACACAAAACCTTCATCTAGTCCCTAATGGCCTAAGATCACCATTATTACCCTCAAATTCAATTACTATAATTCACCATTGAAAATCCATAAAAAGAGTATATAATCATCATATAAACATCATTGAATGCTACCCACTAGATTGGATCACAATCAAGCCTTACCCACAATGATATCACAACCCTCTCTTGAATGGGGTTCTTTGGATTCACAATTGAAGGGAAACTAGGGGAGCTTCATGGATGGAAGAATAAATGATGAATAATATTCACATACCTTATATTAGAAAATTAACCCAGATTCAAACCTTGGTGAAATCGTCCTAAAGCAGCCTCCAATCTCTCTTCTTCTTCAATGGTGGTTTTGGGAGAATTTTGGGAGAGAAAGGTTATTGATTTGGAGTATAGGGTCTAATTGGCTATTGTACTGCTTAAATACTCTTCAAATACCTAAAATAACCGCCAATAATTAATCCCTAAAGTTCCCAAAAGATCCCTGCAACTATTGGACAATTTAACAAACTCAAATTTGACTTAAAAACGATGCAACCAAATCTGGGCACTTACTGCGCATCGCGGAGGCATTTTTGATACTTGGTTCAGTAAACTAATTTGGGACAGAATGGTTCGTGATGTACCCTCGTCGAAGGGAAAAGACTTCCCTTTGCGTGTTGGCTCTGCGTCGCGCAGCCACTGCCAGATCTCGTCTGCCCGGCAGCTTCAGTGGCCTATGTTTGGGTCTTCCTCGGGGACCCTTAAGCTGGTCCGCGGGGCGTCATTCTTGGACTTTTCAATCCTTTACATGTCAGGATATAAATAGGGACCATCTATACTCAATTTCACCCTCAAACCATCCTCCAAAACTCCACTACAAAACACTACAACCCACTAGTTCGACTAGTTTCCGGACGTCTTGGACGTCCTTGTGCGTTTGACCTCCAAACACTCCCAAACATTATATATGATTCTTAACACTATTTTTAGTCATTTTAAGACCTTATAAGCTCATGACACTCGTGTTAGGCTCTAGTTTCACCTAGCTCATTTTTAGGGTGTAACAATACTCCCGTACTTGGGAACATTCGTCCTCGAATGACACTTTACTAAACACTTCTCTATAGGACCAACTCTTGACTATCATCCCATCGTATATGAATTCTACCTAAATGCACATACCCAAATCAAGGAAACAATTCAATTCCAAGCTAATCATAACTACACACAATCATATAAGAACCTCATAAACACATATAGTTCATTATCCCCCACTTGGGAGTAAGCCACCCATGTATTTCTAACATTAATACATCATCATTAAGATCAGCAAAATCCGTAAAGCAAATCATAATCATAAGAAATTTTGGAAATCTTCATAGATCATTAAAGAAGCACATACCCTAAGGGACATAAGGAGATCACTTGTGATCATCCTTGGATTTGAGTGCATAGAACCTAGCTCTTGCTTTAGGAACATTTTCCCTGTTACTAGGAGCAGCATGCTTTTCTTCCCTTCCCTTAGAATTAAGATCTGGACAATCTCTCATTCTATGTCCATCCTTACCACACCCGAAGTAACAATCCATGCCGGCTAGGCACTTACCATAGTGACTCCTTCCACACTTGGGGCAAGTAGATCTGGAAGACCCACTCCCCTTCTGCTTATCAACCTTAGAGGTGTTAGAAGAATCTTGACTGGAATATCTTGGTTTGGTTCTAGCCCTATCTTGTCCCTCAGACTTAGCATGGAAAGACTTATCACCTTCATACCTAAACCTCTTCTTTTCTCTAGCTCTCTCCTTCCTTAATTTTGAATCTTCTATTTGTTGGGCAAACACCTTTAGTGGGAGATATCCATGTCATCAACAAGCATGGCCATACGATGTTCTTCTTCTACTAGATCGGACACCCCCGTCATGAACCTATTCATCAAGTCCCTAGGATTTGCCACCAATCTTGGAGCATACTTAGACAAAAGAGTGAACTTCAAAGCATACTCCTTGACACTCAAACTACCTTGCTTGAGGTTTATGAACTCCTCCAACTTAGCCTCCCTCAATTCCCTAGAAAAGAACCTATCAAGGAAAGCCAACTTAAACGTATCCCACTCAATAGAACTCGTTCCTATTGATCTACTATCCTTCCATTTCTCATACCAAAGTTGGGAAACATCTTTAAATTGATATGCAGCCAACTCCGCCTTTTCAATGGAAGATACTCCCATGATTGCAAGCACCTTATACACCTCATCAATAAAACCATTCGGATCTTCATCAAGTTTGGAGCCATAGAACTCCAGTGGATTCATTCTCAAGAACTCCCTTACTCTAGTAGCACCCATTCCTCCTATAGGATTAGCCGGAGGCACCTCTCCTTTATTAGCTTGTACCGTAAAGGCTTGAGCCAACAAAGTCATAGAAGCCCTAAATTCCTCAAGCATAGCATTCCTTATTGGCGGGTCATTAGGAACTTGAGGAGGAACTTGCTCTTGCACTTGAGGAGGCACCTCTTGCACTTGGGGAGGAACCTCTTGCTCCACATTCCCACCTCCTTCCCTTCTAGCATTAGCCCTAGTGTTAGCCATAACCTACAAAATCATAGGCAAACATTAGAAAAGGGCTTAGTAAAGCCAAACTCTATGTCACGACTTGAGGAAGGGAGAAGTGAAACTTTCCTAAGCATCCCATAGCCTCCTACAAATAGATGTGTCGTGAATCACACCGATGAATAAGACTCTACTACACGTGGTTCTAAGACATCCTAAGTCCATTTTCATAACCTTATGCTCTTATACCAAGTTTTTCATGATCCGCAAGTACACCCTAGAAGTTAGGGAAACCCTCGGATCGCAACACGGCATATTCGACCTCTCGGAGGTCTTGTACAATCCTCTTGACTTCATTACACAACATCATGCATAAATGGAGGGAATTTAAAAATATTCTTTAAACGTAAACCAAAAGGTATTTCATAATAGTGGAAGAATCTCTAATAATATTGTCTCAAAAACAATCTAACTTTGACATGAATGAAACACCTTGGGACGCAACCCTCATAAAGTCTAAAGCATAACGAAAACATAAGTGAACATAAAGGTCCTTCCTTGAAGCTATGAGGACTCACCACTTCTTGCCTTCTTGGAAACCTTGGAACTCTACCCTTGGAGGCAACTCAACCTTCTCAAGACCCTACATGGACAACATGTAGGCAATATGCGTTAGTACGATATGTACTAAGTATGGAAACTATCACACCAAACATAAGATATCTCTAAGATGTTAGTCAATAATAGACATAATCATAAGAGATTAAGTCATAAGCATAACATGAATAACATATCATAATAAATCATCATAAATCATATAAAAGTTTATACTTACTTACTTATCCTTCTTAGTCAAGTGAACTATACCACAAGATACCTCATAGAATACTTGTGGAAGGCTAAGGTAGCATCCCATACTACTACCAAAGCTAAGTACCTCTCTTTGGTCATTCTTGATCCTAATCCACTATCATAATTAAGACCTAAGTTCTTCATACTAAAGAGTACAATACTCTTGTGGTCATCTCAAAACATGGTTGTGCAATATAAATAAGGCAGCCCATACTACCCTACATACTAAGCCTATATTGAAAGTCATCCCTAATATGTTCACCCTCCATAGTTTCTTTATTACTTAACTTCATCTACTAAGATTCTCTGATCTTTATTCTACTATACTAGGAAAGGAAATTCTAGTCCGATCCTATTTTCACTCTTTTCTTCCTTAGTGACACTAGGTTATACCTTGTGCAATGCACTCATGATGTCCCATACCACCATTCATGCAAGGTACTACTTTTGGATCCTTTCGTTATTATTTCTTACTTTGGATCCTTTCCCCTACCTTTCTCTTTTGAACACTACGAGATACTTCTTTAAGTATGTCTAAGTTCCTTAATCATATGGATCCTACGAGATATATTTTAAGGTATGTCTTGATTCCTTAATCATGATCACTACGAGAGACCCCTATGTCATGTCTAAGTTCATTCACACATTATGAACACTACGAGATACCCCTTGGGCATGTCTAAGTTCATTCTTTGCTTTGAACTGTACGAGATGCTTCTCAAGCACGTCTAAGTTCATAGGATATGGAAGGATACCTTGACTCTACTATGTGAAGGACTCCCGCATCATGAGACCTATGTGGACAGTCATCACAACTACTAGGTCTGGCTCTCCTTTCTACTTGGAGTCCGGACCCTTGCTTGACTATCCGTCTCACTTTGCATATCCACTTGGAGTCAAGCATATACTCCAAGGTTTTTTTGTCAGGCCTTGGTCAACCTTCTCTCATAGAGGGATGTCCTAGACAATCTTTCCATGCTCATGTGAATCTATCGCATCCATTCAATCATCCTAAATCTACAGCCAACACAACCATCCTAAGATTCATTATTCATCAATTCATTCTATCTTAATTCATAGGTAGATTATTGGATCGTTTAGCCTTAGCTTTCTTCTTACATTCTTTACTACTAGGTGAATATAGGCATAATTTATCTTCAAGGTTCAATTAAATCAAGACCAATCTCAATTCATCAAATATAATTCAATTTACACTTAGGTGATTCAATCATGATCAATTAATATAGAATACAACCAAGTTAAGAACAATCAACACAAAACCTTCATCTAGTCCCTAATGGCCTAAGATCACCATGATCACCCTCAAATTCAATTACCATAATTCAACATAAAAAATCCATAAAACAAGTATATAATCATCATATAAACATCATTGCATGCTAATCACTAGATTGGGATCACAATCAAGCCTTACCCACAATGCAATCACAACCTTCTGTTGAATGGGGTTCTTTGGATTCACAATTTAAGGGAAACTAGGGGGGGCTTCATGGATGGAAGAATCCATGAATAAATAAGCTTCACATACCTTAGATTGGAGCCTTAAACCCATCTCCAAACCTTGGTGAAATCGTCCTAAAGCAGTCTCCAATCTCTCTTCTTCTTCAATGGTGGTTTTGGGAGAATTTTGGGAGAGAAATGTTTTTGATTTGGATTATAGGGTCTAATTGGCTATTGTACTGCTTAAACACTCTTCAAATACCTAAAATAACCGCCAATAAATATCCCTAAAGTTCCGAAAAGTCCCCTGAAACTATTGGACAATTTAACAAACTCAAATTTGACTTAAAAATGACGCAACCCAATCTGGGCACTTACTGCAGCGTTGTATTTAATGTTTTTTGAATTTCATGAAATGATAAGAAGAAAATTGTCATGTTTTTTAGTACTTCAAACAAAAGATATTACATTTTCTCTCTTAACGTACCAACGCTGTAGCTAGTAAAAAGAAAACCTCTTTCTAGTCTCCTAAATCAACATTAACTCATATTTTGTCTTGCAACGTCCCAAAACTAGATCCATAACAAGGGATAATGGAAGTCTCAGATTGGGAGATGGTGATGAAATTGGGCTTTCTTAGGATCCTAGATCTTCAAGTTTATTGTTCAAACTGCTTTCTCAGATTGGCTCTTAGTGGAAACGTCTAAGAAGTTTGAACCAGAAACAACATACCATCATAGTCTTTGGTTTAGTACTACTCTTTTATCTAATTGTAATAGCTGAAGACTAAATTATAAAATTGGAATTCCTGAAGTCCCCAATTTCATCTCCACAATTCCTGTTTGAACTTGTGTTTTCATTCCCTGTTATTATAGTGTTCTTTTAGCTTCATGTAATAGTTTCACAGTTTTGATGTTCTTTGCCAATGTATTCGGGAATTTTTTTAATAGAGGAATGTGATTTCTAAATTGAACAAATATGCGTTAATTTAAGATAAAGCTGATTTTGTAAAAAACAATAATGGGGCTAAACTCTATCAATCATTTGACTAAAAGCTTTTACATTAGCATAAGAATAAGGCTACATTCATTGGAGTCTTTTACAGTTTCTTTCCATTAAAATTTGATGAAGAAGATTTCCAAATTAATAACACTCAACATGAAGTGACTCTACAACTGGTGGAGATAAGGGACATATACTCTTCCCCAAGAATTGATCTGCAAAACCTAGGGCTGATCAAGAAAAAGATTACCCATGAAGAGATCGTTGTAGTATGCTGATAATTTCTTCGAGATGTTTGAGTACATCCTTACCGGACATTGGACATGTACAAAAGTTTTTTAAATGGCTGCAAGGTGTGTGTTCACATGTAGGATGTAATTGTGGAGAATGTCTCTAAGAATTATGAAGGTGGAAGTGTTTGGTTAATGAAGTTGTTCAATGATGATTATTCTCTTTGGTTCATCGAATTTTTTAAGGGTCGCATATTGGGCGATAGTGATGAAATTAGTCTTTGTTAGGAACCTAGATCTTCAAGTCTAGTGTTCAAATTTGGCCCTAAGTGGAATGGTCCAATAATTTAGGACCAGAAATAATATATATTTGATCGTAGTCTTTAGTTTATCATTACTCTTTCATGTAATTGTAATAGATGAAGTCTTAATTATGAAATTGGAATTCTTGAAGTTCCCAATTTAGTTTGCGCAATTCCCTTTTTGTACTTGTTTTTTCATTCCCTATAATTATAGTATTTTTTGAAGTTAGTGTAATAGTATAGTAGTTTTGATGTTCTTTGTCAACATTTCTTATACTGCTCATTACAAAGGAGCTTAATATATGAAATAAGTTTATATACTGACAGAAAATGCCTAGGATCAATGACCTAACATGACCTAATTAAGGAACTCTTTAATCATCTGGGGGTAATCTTTAAGTTGATGGATTCTGTAATATATAGTGAAATATATAATATGTCTATAGAAAATAAGAGTACAAAGTATTGGGGGCATTTTTGAATAAAAGAATGTAATTTCTAAATTGAACAAAGATTTATTAACATAAGACAAAACTGATTTTGTAACAATATAGGGTCTAAACTGTTTCAATCATCCTACTGAAAGCTTTTGCATTAGCACACGAATAAATGTACATTCATTTAAGTCTTTGTTTCCATTTTTTTGCATAATACCCTTAGCTACTGTTTTTAGCCTGTAGTTTTCCGCAACATAAGTTAAACCAACAACAATAGTCATATGACTCATATTTTAGATCTTTGTGTAGGAATGAACATAAAGCATCTTCATCGTTCAATGAAACAATTTAACAAACAAATCTAGTTTCCTCGCATCATTTCTCTGTAATAACAAATATAGAAGGTTCTTGTGATAACTCACGTTGTTCAGTCACAATTTTTCAGAATATCTTGTAGCATCATTCTTTAAAGGTCTTAAAGTTGGTATATTCTTTCTTAGTTTTGATATTTCTTCTGATATAACCTTCTCTGCATTTTTACTTGAATTTTTTGATATCATCGATCGTCTTCACACCTTGATTTTGCAGATGTAAATTTATTTTGTACTTGAATTCTAGTAACCATGTGTTTGCATTAGCATTAGTTAATGTAGTTCTCTAAGATTCATCTAATATAATCTGCACAATTACATCAAAGAGACAGTGTCCATTTTGATGTTTTATGGGATAGCAACTACAATTAAGTTTTAAAGGTGAGTCTGCCAAAGTTGATATACTCACACCAAATGCTTGAAAATAAGGACCTAACATGACCTAAAAAAAGGCTCTCATTTCATGCACAAACTCCCTTGTAGAAGATTACCCCAAGCTTATCTTCTCTCATCATATCTTTAACATATTCCTCAATCATCATGACTAAATCTTTAAGTTGGTGGCTTCCATACTGTGCGATTGACTTTACTGAAGCAAAACCTTTTGGGATCTCCATAATACTTCTATTCCTTGTGCATGGGAAAAGACTCCTCTAGGTCTTCCAGTAATAAAAGGTTGAGCTGATATAGTTTTCTCAAATTCTCTTACTTTCTATTTGTTGGGATATATAAAATTAACCATGTGTTTAGATATAATATTTATAATAGAATAATTATTTGTTTAATTATAATAGACCATGTATTCGTAAATTTTGTTTGTTTACTTATATGGTATATGATTTAGTATATTGAGTTTTAGCTTATGCACAAAGGATTAAATTATCAATTATTATAAGTATTGTTTTCTTTGTTCACAATCTAAGATGTAAATTGGACATGCCATCAGTATGATTGTATCACAAGATTATAGGTGGTTTATCGTGATTATGGAAATAGATAGTTCCATATTCTTGTGCTAGTGCATTTTGTATGTATTGAATAGGACAGAGTAAAGATAGGTTCTTCAGACTGACTGTCAAAAGTATATTCTCCAAGTTATGACATGTACTTATATTTTTAATCCTAATATAACTACTAAGTTATGACATATGCTTATATTCTTAATCCTAATATAACTACTATGATATGCATGTATTAGTTTATTATTTTGGTTTATTTAATGATGAGATTCTAAGATTGGTAAATATGTCTTATAGATTGGATGATAATAATATAAATTGATGATATAATAAGTTAATTAATGGAGTTTGTGTTTCGATATAGAGATTGATTATATGCCTTTTGAGAAGCGTATAAGTTTCATCGTGTCAAACCTTGCAAGTGGATTTATGAATCCGATACATGAATAATTTAAGCACTCCCTAAAGAAAATTAATCATTAAATTAAATTTGTTAAGATTTTAATTATTGATTAGTATATGTAATCTTAACATGTAGAATTACATATGTGTACATGGGATAATTTAGAGATGTAAGTAGAGGAGTGCAATTACGAATTTCTAGTGAAATGATATTTAATTTATGGAGAAGGGCCTAAAATTATATCAAGTACTTTAATGGGTACAAAATTAGCCTTCATCAAAATACCCCTAACATCCGCCTTTCGGCAAAAAAATACTCTTATATCTAACTGATCACACTCATTAGGTGGATGGAGGGTAATATTGTACCGAATCTCATAGTTTAAGCGCATTTTAGTCCCTTCTCCGTTAAAATAATTTGAAATCTTAAGATATAAGCTCACATGATTGACTTAATTTTGAATTTCATAATAAAATTTGTTGACATCCAATTTTGTACCTCCACAATATAAATTATTCATCTAGCTTATTAAATTCCAAACGAGTTGAAACAATTGACTTTATAAAATTCAAAATATTTTTCAAGTCTTTTAGAGCAGCTTTAGTCGGTTTAAGTGATATATATATATATATATATACATATATATATATATATATATATATGTATATATATATATATATATACATATATATATATATATAATATATCTTCATGCAATTGGTTTATTTTATAAATATTCAAAAATCGTCTCAAAACTGTTTTGTTTTAGTAAGTATTTGAATAATTAATTTAGTTATATAATACTTTATATCTTGAATTATTTAGTTCATATTCGAAGTTAATTATTTTATTTCGTTAAGATTGAGAAGCTCGTTTGTTAACTATATTAATTCGTATTGCTTATTGATTGATCGAGTTTGCTAAGTAAATTTTATTTCGCCAATTCCAAAAACCTATGCCAAGCCCAACACTAATATAGAATCAGCAACCCTTTCCTCCTTCAAACCCAATTCCGAAAAGGCCAAATTTAAATTCAAATGTTAGAAACTTCCCATCCCCTTTGCCACTCCAATTCAGCCTACCCATTTCGTCTTTACCAAATAGCCCCGACCCGGCCCAGTTCGGAGTCCACAAAGAAACCCAGAACATCAACAACAACAACAAGTACACGGCGTGAATCAGATTAAATAACATTGCGTGTGACGTCTAGACGACGTCTAGACGCGTCTAACGTGAGAGCGAGTTAAGGGAAAACGTTCACAGCTCAACAAGGCGCGTACCAGCACTCTACTTCGCTTTTGTCTCCTTCCTCAACGTCTCCCTCAGCTCGTACCGTCGCAGCAGAAAAAGCATCAACAGGTCACGCGAATCGTACTTGGTAGAGTGAGATTGCTCCACGTCGCGCCTAAGGACGTTGGGATTGAATCCCAGCCGTCTGTTCCCACTTCCCCGTTTTGGAATGGTTTCAACCTTCAGAAAAAGGTGTCTTGCCTAAAATGGTCAAAGTTTTGAAGTTTGAATTTCGATTTTGGTTCCTTGTCTTATTGGTTTTTCACCCCTTTCCCCAAAAAAAATCGAACACTAATTTTTGCCTATACATAGTCTCTTCTTCTTAAATCAGGGGGATTTTTTTTATTTGAATTGGAGAATTGTAGTATGAGATTTTTTTCACTAAGGCAGAAAAAATGTTTGAGCAAAAAATACTTTAGTACACACTATCTTAGCATTTTTTAGTGATCACTCGATAGTATTATCCCTCAAGGATACTATCTTAGCATTTTTGCCTATTGATGTCTACCATTTGTCTATATTTGTCATTGTATGTTCTCTCTTAATGTAGCTATGTTTGATTCTAGCTAGTCCCTTTAGGAATTTTGGAAGCATGCAAAATATGTCAACTAATTATTCCTTTACCAATTTTTTATGTATTCCCGTAGTCATTCAAAGATCACTGTAATGGGTGTCCTTACGTCTACTGCTCCATCTCAACCATTTTGTGTAGGCACCATTAATTAGTATGATGCTTTTTAGTGATGGTTATGCTATGCTTAATTTTGCTTTTAATATTTAGTTATCCATGTGCCTTTGTTTTTCTCTTAGACTATTCATTAATTTTTACCTTCCTAGTTCATTCATCTTGCCTTAATCTTAATTGGATTATAAGTTAACCCTTTTCTTTGTTTTGTGTTTACATGAAATTTGCTCGAGTCCCTTGGACTCGTTCTTACGCTTTGCTCGTTAGGCTATAGAGGCCTAACAACTTTTCATCGAGTCAGCCAAGTCCACGGAATTGACATACGGGTAGAAGACGATGAATAGATGGCTGAAATTTGGATTTTTCAGACTCCGAAAAGCCTGAAAACAAGCGATATACCTAATGTATACACTGTTATACAGCCGTAAATATGATTTACGGGTTGCTAAAAAATGCTAGGACATAGATTGTAAAATACAGGTCGGAGCTGATGAAAAAAAAACATGTCAAAATATAGATCCAAAATATGATCCGTATACGCTAGTATATGTGAGTGTATACAGAAACTTGGAAGGAGAAATAGGCTCAAAAGCCTTAAAATGTTTGTTTTGTCCAGCAGGTCTAGTAGCAGAAAATGGGCTCAAAGGCCCAAATTTGATACCCCTATCCTTCTCTTTATTTTTTTAGTCACTAACCTATTAATTGATTTTTTTTCTAATTTAATTAATCCCGTGATAACAATTTCTCCTTCGTTATAGGCATTCAAAATTTATATATATAATTTACTCAGTTTTTATGCATATATATATATATATATATATATATATATATATATATATATATATATATATATATATATATATATATATATATATATATATATATATATATTATTTATTATCCTTGTTAACACTTTAAATTATTTTCCTTTACAAATTCCTTATTTTAGTTTATTTCCCTTTAAATAATTAAGTAAAATGAAGTAGTATAACATAAATAAAATAAGTAAAAGATTTGAATTTACTTAACTTAGTCAAAATTCGGAAATTAGTTTTTATGAAAACTTATTTAGTCAAATCGCCGGTCAACCGCGACTTAGTGTACATTCCGAGGGTCTAACACTTTCTTGGAATTTACATTTGAACTTCGAACCCTTTTTCAACTAATTTTATCTGTTTAAATTTTTTGAAAATTAATTATAAAGTTTTTTCTTGATTTTTGTTAAAACTTAAGTGGCGACTCTGTTAATTCGGGAAATCAATTGCTCTTAAATCACAAGATTAATTGACTTTTCGAAACTTAGTCATTTTTATTGTTTATTATATTTTTTTCGTAAAATGGAAATGCCGACCTCGCTGGGGACTAATTAAGTTCTAACGAAAAGGATTTGACTGTTTGACTAATTGTTATTATTGAATTGCTTATATGTAGTTAATGTGTTTAATTTATATAACAGGCATTGCATTTCATGGCATCTTCCGATATATATGTATAGTATATTAAAGGACAGTTTGCGGAACCGCAACCGGACTTTTATATACTCAACCTTTTTTGGAATTAACGGCAATTTATTGGTTCGTCATGAGTCTAATGGTTGGCGTGAGTTCCAACCCAAATCGTCCATTTGGGTTGCCGGTCTTTTTAAAATCCACTCCTAGTGAACTAGCGTAGAGCCGAGCCAAAATCTCAAATTTAAGAGCATTTGAACTAAGATGACCCTACACCCAAGGCGTGTTGCTCCCATTAGAAGTTCACCTTGTGTCTACATTGGCCCATTTGTCAATAAATAGACAATCATGCGTACGTGTTAATTGAAGGATGTATATGTGTTTTTAAAACGAATTTATTGTCTATGGGGGTGGGGGTGACTAATTGTCACATCCGGGGAGCACCCCCTAGAAGTAACATGGCGTACTTGACCTCTCGGAGGTCTTATACAAGCTCATAGTTATCATTCATAGCATTGACATAGTAAATTTAGCGGAAAATTTAAAACTTTCTTAGCATATCATATGCTAGAACATTACTTCATATATATAAAACATAAGTCATAATACATATATAGAACTTAAGTCTCTTTGCCATCTTAGACTCAACAACTTTAGAGTACATTAGGGACACGACCCTCAAGACATAATACATAACTATAAAATATTCAATAAACTTTACAGTAAAGATATAAGTAGGAGATCCTTGAACTTAAGGATTCCTTTCATTGAGATTGGGAATCGTCTATCAAGTTCTTCACCATTCAACACATCCTTTAATCATCCATAACCTACACTTTATGTAAAAAGTAGAGAAGAATGGGATTAGTACAAGAATGCACTAAGTATGACAACCATGCAAAAACATGCATTTAAAAGGGACATTTTCCTTGAAATCATACTTCATGACATTTAAATAAATCATCATAAAACCTTTATACAATAGCATTCATATCATTCACATGCTTCATAGAACCATAATCAAAGGAAAAATATCATATAAAATCATATATAGAATTTATGACATTTATGAAGCCACTTTACAGTAAGCTACTTTTATGTTACAGTGAGAATTCTTTCCTATTATTCATTAACTTCCCAAGTAACCCTCTAGTGATACTTGGTGCAATGTATCACCTTAAGGCCACAAGAAAACATACATATCATCTACACAAGACAACACATACTATCATAGAAGTATATTACAACATAGGCATAGTTAAGCTAAGACTATAAGGACAATTACAGTAAACTACCTTTAACTTACACATATAACAACTTCACTTCACATTAATGCATTATAAGACCTTACTCACAATACTACTCTAATACTACTAGTGCAATGTATATGTGAAGTCCCATAACCTCACACATACTTAGTAAGCCTATCATAAGACCACAAGCCTTACCATCCAATTCATACATCAACAAGTAAGTAAAGATAACTTCATTCATGTCAATACAAGACCTTCATCATATAGTCATTTAGACAAACATAGTGCATATAAAGATAAGATCACGTCATCTAGACTCATACCATGCTCATCTTCATAATAAGTAGACAAATACTATAATGTCATGCATAAAGAACATATACATAGTGACATGCATTAGAACACCTTCCTAGAACTTCCTAAGGAGCTACTTGTTCAATGTCTAGATGGGTTCATTACTTCAACCTACTCTAAGTAACCTCCCTTAATGCATTCAATTTAGGGTCCTAGTCATTTACTTCCATTGTCCATTTTACTTTAGAGAAACTATAGTCTTAACCGACATAGACCATGTGCTTCTAAACATGGAATCCGGTGTCATAAAACCCCACACCGAAAGAAGGAGGTCTATCGGCCAAAGTAGAACCAAACATGACATAGCTTTCTAGGTGGATCCACTAGCTAGTATCCTATGGTGGCAACATAGTTTATGGAACTTGAGGGAAATCATGGAAATATCAACTCTAAACCCTTTGTTGGGTCATGAGGCTATCCACCCCGTGAGGACCGTAGTGAACCCTACCTTCCATATGTGGAGAAGTGTCACCCCCTAATCTACAAGTTTAGTCGGTGCTATGCTAGGTTCCCTTTATTGAAAAAGCCTTTATTATCATTTATTTGTAAAACATAGGCTTAGGAGATTCATCCCCTCATATGCTTAGCTCATAGGTCATAGATGAAAGTTCATCAACCTAAATCATGTGAGAAGATCCTTTCACATGTACATAGCATATGTATTAGCACTATCTAGTTTAGGATACACTTTAGCACACCTTTCAAGGCTCCTCTATTGACTAGATCATCATTCATGTGTGTGTGTATACATATATGTGAGCAAACCTTTTACATAACACATTAAGTCAAACATGTCAATACATCATATTAATACATATAGAAACCAAAACTAGAACTATCCTATTTTATAGTGTTGTTGTTGTGATATTGAAATCGATGTGGTTGCACTTTTGAGCAATATCTTTGAAACTTTTGTTGACGAGATACATTGTGATGTGATATTTGCAATAGACATCACATATATGAAGTTGATCTTTTTGGGATTTGCTAAATGAGTGTATTTTGAGGTGTCATGTGTGGTGAGGTATTGCTTGAAAGCATGTGTGTGGAGTCATAGAATTTTCTTTGTTTGTCTAGTTGTGTAAAACTTTATGTAAGGTGTGATCTTGGTTGACAATTTGAAGAGGGAACATAAACTTTGATAATCCTTTGTGACTACCTTATGAGAGTGTGCATCAATTTTGACACCATTGAGCCGAAACCATTTTGTTGATAAAACCAAGCTAAAACCTTTTGAACCAAACTATTCTTACCTTTTCACCCTGATTTTTTCTGAAACATTGTTATATTTGAATAGCCAACTTAGTTCGAAAGACTAAGTTGGAGGTGTGTAAAAAAGGAAGAATGAAAGCCAAGTGAAGGATAAAGAAAGAGGAAGTGGGTCTCAACTTTAAAGTTTGTTACAAAAGAAGGAACACCTCCTTATAAAAAAAAATAGAAGAGAAAGAATCATTGTGAATAAAACTGTTTAAAATGGAAATGAAAAAGAGAAGTTATGAATTAAAGGGATTCAAAATAAAATGAGTTAAAATTCAAAGTTTGAGTTCTCCATTGGAAAAGAATGAAAAGAACTTGAGAAGAGGCGAAGATGATTGCAAAATTCTTTAAAAAGATGATGTCAATGAGCCAAATTGGCCATACCTTAACCCTCATCCATATTAAAAGCCTAAAATAACCTTGAGTTCTTGCATGATATAGCCTGTGTGATGATTGGAAAATAAAGGAAACCTATGGGAAGAAGCTTGAATGTATTTCTCTTTTAAGACAGTGAGAGTTACATTGATTCCTTATTTCGTTGTTAATTTGCTTTTGTGAGAGAATAGCTCGTTCTTTATGTGAGGTCACTTGAATCCATTTATTAAAACATGGTCTTAAATTAGAAGAGAAGCTAAAGTTCTTGAGTTTGTGTTGAAACCGGTTAGTCATCATTTGAAGCTTTTTGATAATGATTAAGTGTTGCATGTTGTTAAGAGTAGACTTGTAATTCCACTTGCATGTTATCTCTCATTGGTACTTTTTTGTACACCCTTATTAATATAATTGTGTTCTTAATATACTTGATGAAAGACAAACACTTAAATTTGGGTGTTGATGAGTGGTAGCTTTTCACTCATTTGAGGTCTTTTTAGCTCAATAATTAGTGTTCTCAATGCCTAATTTTGTCATATTCTAATAATATTTTGATGATTTGCAGTTATGAAGGCCAATGGACAAGGTAAGGAGGAATGTTTGGAGTAATGTACGAATGAGTGAAAAGAAGTGCAAAACTTATATTGATGATTGTACAACAAGAAAGGAAGATAGCCTAGTGAGCATGACTTCGCCCAAAAGTGTCAACACTTGTTTCAGTCGAGACATGTTGGCAAACTCTAAAAAGGAAATGTGATTCGTTGAATGAGAAAGGCGACCTTGCTGACCATCACAAAAAAATGACAGTGCAAGGAGGAAAATTAAAGTCTCAAAAAGTGAACCAAGGTGGTATTCGGCGATTCACCGAATATGAAAGGCTGACTCAAAAGAGCTTATCGACTGATGATCTACCAGCTGAATCCTAGAGCAAGAGATGGTGAGCTGAAACATCATTGGCAATTCGATGAAAGAGCTTTGTGAGCCCGACTAACGTCGTCCAAAGAATAACATGTTCACTTTTTGGGACAAAGTTTTGAAAACTATAAATAGGCAAAGGAGATAATGAAAAGATTTGCATTAAGAGAGAAAATTGTACTTTTGAGAGAAATACTTTGCCTTGTGAAGAACATTTTCTAGTTTCTAGGGTTTTCAACTTTGTAATTGATTTTGACAAATATATGTTGAATCCAAAGAGGGTTTGCTTGAAATTCCTCAATTTCATGTTACATTGTTGCTTTCTTGGAAGGTATAATTTTGTACTTTTTGTGATGGGTGGCTAAATATTTTAAATCTAGGGGTGCAATTATGGGGTTGGTAGTTCGTTTACTGTAGTGCATATTGTGTTATGTTATGTTTTTCTATTGTTCATAAATGAATTTTGGATATGCATGGGGTTAATTTATGGGTTAAGGTTTCAAATTATTTCTTACCATGCTCGAAATAGATTGATTAGAGTGGACAATTATTTTGATACTAGATATTTAGGTTTGATGTCTATAACTTGCTTTAAAATAGAGGTAATGAGCCGAATCTATTTGCCCTATTTTTGCATCAAAATAAAGAATAGGGAAAGCTATTGGGTTTCTTAGATTGACATATAGATGAGACTGAAAGGAGATTCTACACAAGGATGCTATGAGATTGAAAGAAGATTAGTGTCACTGAACATTACCTATTATATTCATGAATTTTTATCACTATATAGAAGAACAATTACCATTATCTGGCATTTATTTCAAATCCCCGCACCTCTAGATTGCTTGTACTTCTATTTCCCATAATTTAGTAAACTTTTGATAATTTGATTTTATTAAACTGGTGGAATCATTCATCCACTTATTTTACTTCTATAAATGATTGATTTTACAATCCAAATTTCATGATAAAATTCTTTACAATATACTATTCCCTGTGGGGTTCAACCTCAACTATTCATTGGGTATTTTATTTGCTACGACTTTTTCATTTTTAATTGGTTTTAAAAAAGACATTTGAGCATTATCAATTCTAGTTTCAACTACAAATGGTGATTGGTTGTTCCACCAATAACTTTTGGGATTCAGAGAATAAGGGTGAGCAGTGTGTCCTTGATTAGTTTGTCTTCTTTACTTATTTAGCTAGTCTTTTCCATTTCATGACAAGCTTTGTTGGTATACCTTTTTTACTTGTACTTTTATTTCTAGAGAAATTTGTACTTGTGACTTCTAGGTTTATGGAGGGATCTTTTGGATATGGCTTTTCGTTTTCTTCCGGTTTTGTTTTGTTCTATGGTTCAATTTGATTTCTGTTTTATTCTACCCTTATACTCATTACTTGTTGTTCTTGATTACTGGTTGGCTTGCCTATTGGTGGGTTATTGTAGATTTAATCATGACTAAAAAGTTGAGTCATTTAAAGTTGGTATATTAGCACTATGTTTTCCTGTCTAACTTGTACAATGTTATTATATAGTAGAGTCCTGCATATTGGTGTAGAGACGTCTGTGTACTAGGAGGCTACAGTGTGTGTTTAGTAATTACCCCTCATTTGTATCAATTTTGTGGAGTGACATCTCACTAATTTCATTCTTCTCACAAGATGGCTGGTATATACCGCAAACCGGCTCAAGGTAGGGATTGACCTCCCTTGTTAGCTAGGGGTACAACACTAGCCTCAGAGAGAAGAATGATATGAAGCCTATAGAGAACCCTTGACAAGCTGGGGTTTCTATTCATCTAGTCGGGTTGGGCCAATCTAGCTGCTACCTAGACAAACTATTGCACCAGACCTATCAAAAGGCATTACACAACTTATGAATGTGTTAAAGAGCATTCAACAGGCTCCAACTGCAATTGAAGTTACACCAGCACTGCAAGATCAACCTTCTTCGGAGGAACCTCAAGATAAGGTACCACCTGGGGGTGCCCAACCCGTGTTTGTGGATGAATCTTTTCAGCTAGAAGAGTAGTAGATTCTCGGAGAGTTTCTCAGAATTTTACCTCTACGTTTTTTGGGCTATTGTTGAGGATGACTACGAGTTTCTAACTATTTGTTGGGGATGGATTCATGCATTGGGCTTAGTGGAGTTGACAAGAGGTGACTATACTTGTTATCAGTTAGATGGGCCAACATAGAAGTGGTGGTAAACATTCATTCAGAACATGCCATTTGGGTCTTCTTCGATTACTTATACCATGTTTCTAAGGGATTTTTTTCTAGTTTTATCCCTCATAGAATGAAACATCGACTATATAATTAGTTCTTCAGGTTTGCGTATGGATTCTTGACTAAGTTACAGTATGAGGTGAGGTTTCATAAGCTTTTCCGCTATGATACTATGCTATTGCGCACAAAGAATGAGTGAGCTTGCAGCTTTATCCGTTTGCTGAGACAACTATAGATCGAGACTTAGTCTATGGTCTCCAGGGATTATTCCTTTCTTGATTTTGTTTTTCACGCCTGCACCATTGAGAAGTTTCGTCATGAGGCCCATTGGGGCAGCGAATAGAGATCTAGTTATGAGGGCATCTTTAATGGGTCCTTTCCCAGGTCTAGAGATACCGATGATAGGACCTAACAACAGTTTCAAAAGGTTCAATACAACCTGTTGATGTGCCATGATTTCACGACATTTCTAATGCATTCACTTAAGAGTTGTGTGTGTCTAAAACCTTTTTGTAGTCTTTTTAACAAGTTCTTTGTCTTGTTTTGCAGGAAAGATGTTAAGCTGGAAATAGAAGAAAACAACTAAAAATAGTGCAGAACCAGACTTACGGAGGCAATCGACTGTCCGTCGTTCAATCAAAGGACCGTACGTGGTGATCGTAGATAAGCAGCTCAGGACATTGAAGGAAAATCAGGGAAGTTTGACCAAGTGTGGAACCACGAGAGGCAATAACGGTCTGTCGATTGATCGATGGACTGTACTGGTGAACCGTCGTTTGGTTCAAAGAAGGTTCAGTACCTGATCTTGGAATATTCTAGGTATGAAGCTACGGAGGAGCATCGACGACCCATAGATGGATCGACGGACCGTACTATTGGTCCATCGTTTGATTCAGAAAGGGTACCATCAGGGAGAAAAGTATATTTTAAGTCCCAACTGACAGAACCAATCTACAGACCGTCGAATCAGTTGGTTCATCGATTGATGCCGCGTTACCTGAACAAAACTTTCCTTATTTTAATTGATTTTGCTTTATGACTTTGTTTTCTATATATAGGGTATTAAAACCTTGTTTTTACGGTTAGCTACTATTACTTTTGTTCTACTTTGTGTGTTGGAGATTAGGTTTTTGAAACTTTGGCAATTAATCCATTTCCGGATTTGGTTTAAACGATTTTTCTTGCAAATTCAAGTGAAGATTTATGAGTTTATTCTTCTTGTAAAATATAAGAATAAAAATTTAGTAAACTATTTCCTGGCTTATAGACGCCTCATTCAATACTTTAGAGGGTGATGAGTACAACCAGAGTAAGTTTTGCTCTAGTTAGAGTCATGGTCCCATTTATTTTCTTCAAGCCAAGGTGGACATTCTTCTTAGATTCGATCACCTTTTAGCTATTTTGATTATGGAGAGTTGGATCATTAGGCAAATAATGTTCCTTTTCCATAGGTTGATTGCTCCTCTCAATAGGGAGGCCCACCAGCTCAAGCAACAACACCTCCAACCAAAGCTCAATATTAGGGTCAAGAATGTTGTGGTAGTCATTAGGGTATTTTGGGTAGTCCATAGGGAGGCAGGTTAGGTGGTACATCAAATAGCAAGGGCAGAGGTGTACATGTCAACTTCTATGTGGTGGTACATCAAATAGAAAGGGCAGAGGTGTACATGCCCATTTCTATGTATATCCAGCTCCAATGAGGGTGGAGGTTGAGGCATTAGATGATTTGATCACATATACAATTCTCTTATTTAAGCACCCCGCTTCGACTTTATTTGATTTGGGATCTACCTTTTCTTATGTGTTTGATCATTATGCTTCTCTCATGGGCTTGAATTTAGAGCCTATGGTAGCACCGTTGTGTGTGTCCACCCTCATGGGTAAGTCTTTAGTACTGGATCAGGTGTTATGATCTTGCTTAGTTACTATTTGGGGGCGTGGGACTTAGGCCGACCTTATTTTCTTGATATGTTTGATATTGATGTAATTTTGGGCATGGGGTTGTTATACCCCTATAGAGTGGTCTTAGATTGCTCCTCTAAGACCATTACCTTATCCATGCAAGGTATTACCCAGGTGATGTGGTAGGGATCTTATCGTAGCACATCGGTTGGAGTTATTTCCTTCTTTTGGGATTAGAGGATAGTAGCTAGTAGGTGTTTACCTTATTTTACATATTTATGTGATGTAAGATAGAAAGTACCTCTAGTTGATTCATTTACCATTGTCCATAATTTTGTAGATGTGTTTCCTACCGACATACCTGACCTACCCGTACATTGTGATATTGATTTCTCTATTGAGATTGAGTCGAGTACTCGACCTTTTTCTATTTTACCTTATCAAATGTCTCCTGGAAAGCTCAAAGAGCTTATTAAACTTTATGATATCTTAGGTAATGGATTCATTAGTCCTAGTGTATCACCTATGGACGATCACATTATTTTTATGAAGAAGAAGAACGGTATTGAATATAGATCGTTGAATAAGGTGACACCGAAGAACCATTACTACATGCCTAGGATTGATGATATGTTTGACCAGCTTCAGGGTGCTGGAGTGTTGTTGAAGATTAATCTGAGTTCCGGTTACCACATGTTGAGGACTAGGGCAGAAAACATCTCTATGACCACATTTAGGACATGATATGTCCACTATGAGTTCCTAGTGATGTATTTTAGGTTGACTAATGTCTGCCGCCTTTATGGACTTGATGAAATGTGTGTTCAGGTCGTATCTTTTTTTCATTTGTGATAGTGTTCGTATATGATATCCTTGTATACTGATGGATGAGGAGAGATTATGAGCAACATTCGAAGATTATGCTCTATACTTTGAGAGATCAATGACTTTATGCAATATTTTCAAAGTGAGAGTTTTTTATTGGTTAGCATTCTTAGGTACATCATGTCCATGGATGGTAATATGGTATATTCGATGAAAATTTAGGCTATTCGTGATTAGCCTAGGCCCACTGCGGTTAGTAAGATTCGGATCTTTATTTGATTGGAAATATACTTATGGTTTAACAACACATTTTATGAAGATTCAATATTGTTTTGGGTTACAAATAGTGACATGTGGAACATTTTGTGTTTCTATTTGGTTTGGATTATCGAATTATAGTAGATGACTTATGGGGGCACCACATTATGGACCTATAATTCTACATGGTCATTGAGGATTTCAATGGAGTTGAAGGTACTCTGATGATGGGACTATAAAGATAGTTGTGATGTGATATATAGACACTTGATGGTAAACATAGGTTCTGCACTTATGGTATAAAAAATTATTGAGATGACCAAGAATTTCTCTATGTTTTTGCTTGGATATATGGCGGTTTGAATAGTAATTGAAACGTGGTATGTGAATTTTTTTTGGAGTTGACATTGGGAAAGTACTATCATGTTAGAAATTAGTGCTATTAGCCTTGGATGGTACCCCTACTCATTGGATGCTTGCATTGAAAGAGAGGAAGCCATAGTTCATATCTTCTAGAGATGACAAAGTTTTTGCTAGAGACCTCGATACTAGTAGAGGTTTGAGAGTAAAGTAAATGGATACTATGGTTATGATGTGTTGTTAGCATTAAAAGCATTGGTTTAAGTGGATTAGTATGAAGATAATGTGTGGTTTGATTAATTGAGTATATGTACGATTGTAAAAGGGGGCCATAGTGGTTAATTGTTGGTAGCTTAAAATCAAAGAGATGGATTCAGACGAATGGAAGTGTTTGATATAGGCTCCATGGAAGGAGTACTCGATATTATTCGACCTTGGTTTTATACATTCTAATGTTACCACTTACTTGACAAATACAAGGATATAATTACTTTAGTAAATTCGATTGTAAATCGGGTTTTTACCATTTAAAACTAGAAGACAAATCAAAACAGTTAACTGCATTTACTGTACCACAAGGATTCTACGAATGGAATGTTTTACCATTTGGATATAAAAACGCACCAGGTTGATACCAATATTTCATGGATAGTTATTTTAATCAATTAGAAAATTGCATTGTATATATAGATGATATATTGTTATATTCTAGAACACAAGAAGAACATATTAAGTTGTTAGAAAAATTTATTCATATCATTAAACAATCAGGTATAAGTTTGAGTAAACAAAAAGCAGAAATAATGAAGCCTCAAATAGAATTCTTAGGAATACAAATAGACAAGAACGGTATAAAAATGCAAACGCATATAGTACAGAAAATAATTAACTTAGATGAAAATATAGACACAAAAAAGAAATTACAATCCTTTTTAGGACTAGTAAATCAAGTACGTGAATATATACCTAAATTAGCAGAATACTTAAAACCATTAAATAAAAAGCTTAAAAAAGATATTGAATATCATTTTGATAAAAAAGATAAAGAAAATATACGCAATATTAAAGGTTTATGTAAAAGATTACCAAAACTTAATTTTCCTGATGAAAAACGAATATTTACTTATATAGTAGAAACTGATTCAAGCGAAAATAGTTATGGTGGAGTATTAAAATATAAATATGAAAATGATAATATCGAACATCATTGTAGATATCATTCTGGATCATATACTGAACCACAAATAAAATGGGAAATTAATCGAAAAGAATTATTAGCATTATATAAATGTTTATTAGCATTTGAACATTATATTGTATATAACAAATTTATTGTTAAAATAGACAATACACAGGTAAAATGGTGGCTAACAAGAAAAATAGATGATTCTGTAACAACAAAAGAAATACGAAGATTGGTATTAAATATATTAAATTTTACATTTACAATTGAAGTAATTGCAACTGATAAAAATGTTATTGCAGATTATCTCTCCAGAAACAGATACAATGAAACAAATCTTATCTATGATGACAAATCTTTGTCAGAAAATAGAAAAGATAGAAGCAGAAGTGCAAGAACTAAAAACAGCTAACAGTCAGCAGCATCACTATAAAAATGCGGAGCTACGTCTTAAGGCAGACGGTAAACAGCCAGAGCTAAAAGGTGACGTTGAGAAACACCTAAAAACTCAATATACTAAAAATATGTTAGTTGCAGGTATTGCAGGTACAAGTACAGGAATTACGGAAAAAGCTATGTCAAAAAATACAAACTTAAATAGCTTATTTACCAAATCATTTGTACCTAAATTCCAACAAAATACCCCAGTACCACAAACATCTACCTACGCAGCTAGCATACAAAGTGAAAAGAAAAGATACAATTATATCGCCCAGTCATATATTGAAAACATATACAAAATCCAAACGTTTTTGAATCTAAACCCCAGATCAAATCAAACAAAAAAACCCAATGAAAACTATATTACCCAGAAATTACAAGGATATAACAGACTTATTGCACAACCTAAAACCAGTGTAAATTTAGTCAAAACATGTTACAATTATGGACTATTGAGTACCGTATATACATTTGACGGTGAAGAAATTACAGGAATACCGGAGTTATACAGAGCATTTTGTACATTTAAAAGAATTACGAAAGGAAACCTATTCTTTATAAAGTTTTATACAGCACCTGCAGAAATACTCTACGATGAAATAAAATCTCCTATACAAGTGATAAAAATAGGATTAACAAAGGATATGATAATACCTGAGGAGATTGAAAAACAAGACGAAATACAAAAGACAGATATACCTAGTTTTTATGCTAACAAAAGAATAATTGGCATATCAACTATAATTCAAGAACTAGCAAACAATTACTTAAATGGAAATGCAATATGGAGCTATTATGCAAGAGATCAAGTGATGATATATGCAAATTCCAAAGAAATACGAAAAACAGATATGGATGAAGTTCAGCAATGGATTTTATCTTTGTTAAAGCCAGAAGAACAACCAACTACCAGAGCTTTAAAGAAAAAATTTATTTCAGAAGAATTATTGACCAGATACTGCAAATTAATTGGACATAGATACCCCGATCACCATTGTTCCAAGTGCAATGGAGAAGATAACTTGATTCCAGATGTAACCTTGGAATAAACAAGAGAAAAAAGAAGATAAGAAGAAAAAGGACGAAGAAGACGAAGAAGATAGAGTCAAAAAGATAATAGTATATGTCGGCCAATATAGGCCATTATTGTAAAGTTTTTATTTTTTAGTTAAAAGTCTTTGTCGGCCATATATTTAAAAGTAAGGCCATTATATTTTGTCGTCAAAAGTATGTCGGCCATTTGTAAAAAGTTGGCCATTATGTAAAGTAAAGTTATTTGTCATTTTGCGTCGGCCAATTGTTATAAGGCCAAGTGTCAATAGTTAGTGTCGGCCACTGTTTGGCCAATCATGCAAGTTTGTGCTATATATAGAGGTATTAATCCTCAGCAATAAAGACAAGCTTCAACCATCCTCTCTCTTCAATCTCTCTACATTCCGCACCCCCCTTCCTTGGTATCAGAGCTATAACAACGAAAAGCTATCAACAAAAAAAAAACTATGGAAAACAAAGCAACCACCAGTAATCTACAAGAACTGGTATACTCGAAATCATTTATGAGTAGCTAAATTGCTTTATTCCTGATAGTCTTTTCCTGATTATAAGCATTTATTATGAATAAATAATGTTATAATAGTCATCTCTAGAAGGTTTGCTATGGAAATATTCTGCGAGTAGGTAAGCCCAGACTATGCCATCCTAAGGTGGAAACCGGTAGGCAGACGGCCGTTTAGGGGAGTACACAGGTGTTGAGGCGCTGTTAGGGTAACTGATTAAAGAAGAAGGCCATAGTAGTGACTAGACGAGATGAATATTATACTATTATTGTTCATACTGAATACGAATAAACTGTGAAAAGATTGGAAGGAATAAACTGTTAGTAAAAATAAATTGAATTGAACTGAATATGCCTACATACTTGCTAGATAATGATATTGAATATATGATGCTATTGTTTTACATACTGAAAAATATTGATGTTGATGCACGAAGAATAATTTATGATAAATTAATAATGCATGAGATAATTGAAACAATGACTGTAGGTTGGTCTGAGCTGATAATTTATGATGATAATGATCTAGATTATTTATTTGATGATTTAGAACTATATAGAGATCAATGATAAATCTTAGATATTTGAGGTTATGGAAAGAAACTAAAGAGAAAATAGATTTAGAAGAAAAATTGTTAATTGAAAACGTAAATAAATATATATATCTTCGAGAAGAAGAATATTTAGAGTATATAGAAACAAACGCTAAAGAAATACAGAGGTTGAATATAATTAAAAAAGAATATTATGAACAAATATTCTCTTAAAAACTTAAAATGGATAAAAGAATATATAAACAACTATTGATAGAAAAATTAAATGAATTACAATATAATCACGACTTTATGAAAGAAAGATTGATAGAAAATATATTTGCAGGAGTATGTAATAAATCAATACTAATACAAAAGAAACAGATATTTGACTTAAAATTAAAAATAGACTGTTTAGAATATAAAATACAACACGATATAAACTATAACAATGATTATGAATAAAGAAGAATTTATAGTAGATGAAAAAACTTATGAAAATTATGAAGGATTAACTATAAAAATAGTCTTTTCAAATTTAGGCAGAAGGTATAAAAAAATAGGAGATAAATTATATTTAATGCTAGAAAGAGAATCTGCAAAATTAGAAGATAGCTTAACAGCTATGATAAGAATAACAAAAGAAAATGAAGACATAGATAAAGCTAAGGAAATTGAAAATATACGAAAAGAAGCAAAACAAGAAATAAAGAAAATTGAAGAAACAAAAAATAGTAAAATCGAAGAATTAGAAAAAGAATTAGCCTATTTAAAATTATTATATGAAAAAAGACAAAAAGAAAAACAACTACAAAAAGAAGAAGAATTAAAACTTCAAAAAGAAGCAGAATTAACTAATGAAATAAATGAAATAAAACAAATATTAAATGAAAATGAACATCTTCAAATAAATGAAATTAATAAATTAAATGATGAATTAAGTGATAAAAATTCAGAAAAATCAGAAATAAGTGATATTAGTGAAACATATACAGAAATCTTAGAACAAACAAATACATTAAAATTAGAAATTAATACAAATAACGTAAATAAACCAGGAACATCCAGAGTAAAAACTCCAGATAATAGTCCTAGAAGAAATCCTATAACAACAACACCAACTTATTATACAGAAAGTTATGAAAATTCAGATAGAACTAATGCAATATGGGATAATAGATTAAATAGAAAATGGAAACCTAAATCAATAACAGAACAAACTAACTTTTTAGATTTAGATTGTGTTATAAATATTAACAAAGTAATTTTATTATGGATAGGAAATCTATCTAAACAATTAATAGATAATAAAATAACAATAAAAGACACTCCAGGCTATATAGAAAGAACTTTAATAGGAACAACAAAATTATGGATAGAAAATTTACCAGATGAAAGTAAAACAGCATTAAGAAGTGATAAAAAATTAGATGGATCATTAACAACATCTAATATAGAAATATTAGAAAAATATGAATTAGCATTAAGAAATGAATTTGGGAGTCTGACTACAAATATAAAAGAACAAAATAAAGAAAGAATAATAAATAGACAATTGATGTCAAAATTAGCAATATGTAACATGTGTTATATAGAAGAATATACATGCGCATTTAAAGAATATTATTATAAAGCGCAATATGATATCAATGAAGCAAAAGAAATAAGACACCTATATTTTACAAAATTACCAGAACCATTTAGTACTAATATAATAAAAGATTGGAATAATGAAGAAAACACAGATACTTTAGGATCAAGAATAAACTTCTTGCAACAATGGTTTATGCAGTTATGTGAAAATCAAAAAGAAAAATTAACTATGGAAAAAGCATTAATGAAAAATCTAGTTTGTTGTAACAACAAAATAGCACCACAATTTGGTTGTAAAGATAAATATTATAAAAAACGTCGAAAAAATAAGAAATACAGAAAAACGAAGACTAAATATAAATATAAAAAACCAAGAAAACGTTATTATACAAAAGATTATAAACAAAAAAGATTATCTAGACCAAAGAAACCTTTATCAAATTGTAATTGTTACAATTGTGGTAAGTTAGGACATTTAGCTAAAGATTGTAAATTACCTAGAAATATAAAAAGAAAACAAATTACAGAATTAATTTTAGATGAACATAAATATATGCAAATAGATTATTTAGATTATGAACTAAATGATGACGATAGTATATACGAAATTTCAGATACAGAAAATGAAATTGATTATGAACTAGAATCCGAAATAGAATATGATAATGAAGTAATTATTGAAGAAAATGACTGAAGAAAATATAAAGATAATATCTACAGATGAATATAATGATGAAGATTCAGCAGAACAAAAAATAATATTTGATAATACAATTTTTCAAGAAATACGAAATAAAGAATTAGACTTAAGTGTAGAAAAAGTATTAAAAGTACCTATTCTAAACAACTTCTTTAAACGACATAAGGAAGAATATTATGTAGTTAGTCAAAAAGAACATATTATAGATTGTAAATACACTAAAGGAAAAGCACAAATACCTATACTCAATAAAAGAATGATTAATCAAGAAATACAACATATAAAGGCAAAAACACCCATAAAATACGTACATTTAGGAGGAACTGAAATATTAATAAAAGCATGTTTTAGAGAAGGAATAGATACGCCCATAGAAATATACCTAGCAGATGATAGGATAATACATCCTATAGAAAAAAGCGTAATTAGCGCAATAAAAGGAAATTTAATATATCAAAAATTTAAATTTATAATAAGTGCAAATTATTCAATTGCTTTAACAGATAGAAATATAGATAAATCATTAGTATTATACTGGAAGTTATCAGGAATTGAATTAGCACCTGGAAGTAAGATATTTACAGCAAGATGTAAAAATTTATATATATTAACCACAAAACATAAGGTAATTGCTAAAAATAAAATAGATAGGATCAAAATAGAAAATCCGTTTGATCAAATACTTACAATTATAGATCATAATGACTATAGTTATAAGGAAATGAATATTGAAGAAGACTTAGAAATAATAAAAGATAGACAAAATACTTTAAGTAGAACTACTTCATCAAAAGCAAGTACATCAAAAAGAAATTATGATTTTCCTATACTATTAAATATGGAAGAAAAAACATTAAGTTCTTATTTTATAGCTGGAATTATTAATGATAGAATATATAAGATATTAATAAATACAGGCCAAAATGATAATTATATAATTAAAGACTTAGTCTTAAATACGGAAATTATACAAACAGGACATGAATGCCCTGGATTACCTAGAGAAATAATAACAATTAGTGAAGAAATCGAAAAGGAAATTATTATAGGTGGAATACCCTTAATAATACCATTTAAAATTTATCAAGGAAAAGAAAGTATAACTTTAGGAATAAATTGGTTAGATCAATTTACCCCTTATAAAATAGAAGAAGAACAAATAACCATAACTTGTCAAAACAAGAAAATAATCATAAAAAGAATAATGTAAAAATCAATGAAAATATATATACTAGCAAAAATTATCATAGAAGGATATTATAATAGATACTATACCCCTATGATAGATACAGGAGCTGAAACTAATATTTGCAAATACAATTGTTTACCCGAAGACAAATGGGAAAAACTAAAAACACCCATGGTAGTAACTGGATTTAACAACGAAAGTAGTATGATTACTTATAGAGCAAAAAATGTTAAAATACAGATATGGGATAAAATTTTAATAATAGAAGATATATACAGTTTTGATTGCAAAACAAAAGATATATTACTAGGAATGCCTTTCTTTGACAAATTATACCCACATATCATAACAAAAACACATTGGTGGTTTACTATACCATGTGGATATAAAGTAGGAGCAAAAAGAGTTAATAATAAACAAAGAAAACCTAAAGATTGGATTAAAGGAAGTGAAAAAATAAACCAAGAAATGGAAAATATAACTACAAAAGAAATTAATCAATATGAAATTATTATCTTTACAATAGACAAAATCAAATTAATAAATGAACAATTGAAACTTTTATATAGTGATAACCCCTTAAAAGGCTGGGAAAAACATAAAACAACTATAAAGATAGAACTAATAGACGAAAATAGTCTAATAATACAAAAGCCTTTAAAATATAATTTTGATGATCTAAATGAAATTAAAATTCATATTGAAGAATTATTAAAAAATAATTATATACAAGAGACTAATAGTAAACATAGTAGTCCAGCATTTATTGTTAATAATCATAATGAACAAAAACGAGCTAAAAGTAGAATGGTAATAGATTATAGGAATCTAAATGCCAAAACCAAGACTTATAATTACCCCATACCAAATAAGATATTAAAAATAAGACAAATACAAGGATATAATTACTTTAGTAAATTCGATTGTAAATCGGGTTTTTACCATTTAAAACTAGAAGACAAATCAAAACAGTTAACTGCATTTACTGTACCACAAGGATTCTACGAATGGAATGTTTTACCATTTGGATATAAAAACGCACCAGGTAGATACCAATATTTCATGGATAGTTATTTTAATCAATTAGAAAATTGCATTGTATATATAGATGATATATTGTTATATTCTAGAACACAAGAAGAACATATTAAGTTGTTAGAAAAATTTATTCATATCATTAAACAATCAGGTATAAGTTTGAGTAAACAAAAAGCAGAAATAATGAAGCCTCAAATAGAATTCTTAGGAATACAAATAGACAAGAACGGTATAAAAATGCAAACGCATATAGTACAGAAAATAATTAACTTAGATGAAAATATAGACACAAAAAAGAAATTACAATCCTTTTTAGGACTAGTAAATCAAGTACGTGAATATATACCTAAATTAGCAGAATACTTAAAACCATTAAATAAAAAGCTTAAAAAATATATTGAATATCATTTTGATAAAAAAGATAAAGAAAATATACGCAATATTAAAGGTTTATGTAAAAGATTACCAAAACTTAATTTTCCTGATGAAAAACGAATATTTACTTATATAGTAGAAACTGATTCAAGCGAAAATAGTTATGGTGGAGTATTAAAATATAAATATGAAAATGATAATATCGAACATCATTGTAGATATCATTCTGGATCATATACTGAACCACAAATAAAATGGGAAATTAATCGAAAAGAATTATTAGCATTATATAAATGTTTATTAGCATTTGAACATTATATTGTATATAACAAATTTATTGTTAAAATAGACAATACACAGGTAAAATGGTGGCTAACAAGAAAAATAGATGATTCTGTAACAACAAAAGAAATACGAAGATTGGTATTAAATATATTAAATTTTACATTTACAATTGAAGTAATTGCAACTGATAAAAATGTTATTGCAGATTATCTCTCCAGAAACAGATACAATGAAACAAATCTTATCTATGATGACAAATCTTTGTCAGAAAATAGAAAAGATAGAAGCAGAAGTGCAAGAACTAAAAACAGCTAACAGTCAGCAGCATGACTATAAAAATGCGGAGCTACGTCTTAAGGCAGACGGTAAACAGCCAGAGCTAAAAGGTGACGTTGAGAAACACCTAAAAACTCAATATACTAAAAATATGTTAGTTGCAGGTATTGCAGGTACAAGTACAGGAATTACGGAAAAAGCTATGTCAAAAAATACAAACTTAAATAGCTTATTTACCAAATCATTTGTACCTAAATTCCAACAAAATACCCCAGTACCACAAACATCTACCTACGCAGCTAGCATACAAAGTGAAAAGAAAAGATACAATTATATCGCCCAGTCATATATTGAAAACATATACAAAATCCAAACGTTTTTGAATCTAAACCCCAGATCAAATCAAACAAAAAACCCCAATGAAAACTATATTACCCAGAAATTACAAGGATATAACAGACTTATTGCACAACCTAAAACCAGTGCAAATTTAGTCAAAACATGTTACAATTATGGACTATTGAGTACCGTATATACATTTGACGGTGAAGAAATTACAGGAATACCGGAGTTATACAGAGCATTTTGTACATTTAAAAGAATTACGAAAGGAAACCTATTCTTTATAAAGTTTTATACAGCACCTGCAGAAATACTCTACGATGAAATAAAATCTCCTATACAAGTGATAAAAATAGGATTAACAAAAGATATGATAATACCTGAGGAGATTGAAAAACAAGACGAAATACAAAAGACAGATATACCTAGTTTTTATGCTAACAAAAGAATAATTGGCATATCAACTATAATTCAAGAACTAGCAAACAATTACTTAAATGGAAATGCAATATGGAGCTATTATGCAAGAGATCAAGTGATGATATATGCAAATTCCAAAGAAATACGAAAAACAGATATGGATGAAGTTCAGCAATGGATTTTATCTTTGTTAAAGCCAGAAGAACAACCAACTACCAGAGCTTTAAAGAAAAAATTTATTTCAGAAGAATTATTGACCAGATACTGCAAATTAATTGGACATAGATACCCCGATCACCATTGTTCCAAGTGCAATGGAGAAGATAACTTGATTCCAGATGTAACCTTGGAATAAACAAGAGAAAAAAGAAGATAAGAAGAAAAAGGACGAAGAAGACGAAGAAGATAGAGTCAAAAAGATAATAGTGTATGTCGGCCAATATAGGCCATTATTGTAAAGTTTTTGTTTTTTAGTTAAAAGTCTTTGTCGGCCATATATTTAAAAGTAAGGCCATTATATTTTGTCGTCAAAAGTATGTCGGCCATTTGTAAAGGCCAAGTGTCAATAGTTAGTGTCGGCCACTGTTTGGCCAATCATGCAAGTTTGTGCTATATATAGAGGTATTAATCCTCAGCAATAAAGACAAGCTTCAACCATCCTCTCTCTTCAATCTCTCTACATTCCGCACCCCCCTTCCTTGGTATCAGAGCTATAACAACGAAAAGCTATCAAAAAAAAAAAAAAAAAAACTATGGAAAACAAAGCAACCACCAGTAATCTACAAGAATAGGTATACTCGAAATCATTATGAGTAGCTAAATTGCTTTATTCCTGATAGTCTTTTCCTGATTATAAGCATTTATTATGAATAAATAATGTTATAATAGTCATCTCTAGAAGGTTTGCTATGGAAATATTCTGCGAGTAGGTAAGGCCAGACTATGCCATCCTAAGGTGGAAACCGGTAGGCAGACGGCCGTTTAGGGGAGTACACAGGTGTTGAGGCGCTGTTAGGGTAACTGATTAAAGAAGAAGGCCATAGTAGTGACTAGACGAGATGAATATTATACTATTATTGTTCATACTGAATACGAATAAACTGTGAAAAGATTGGAAGGAATAAACTGTTAGTAAAAATAAATTGAATTGAACTGAATATGCCTACATACTTGCTAGATAATGATATTGAATATATGATGCTATTGTTTTACATACTGAAAAATATTGATGTTGATGCACGAAGAATAATTTATGATAAATTAATAATGCATGAGATAATTGAAACAATGACTGTAGGTTGGTCTGAGCTGATAATTTATGATGATAATGATCTAGATTATTTATTTGATGATTTAGAACTATATAGAGATCAATGATAAATCTTAGATATTTGAGGTTATGGAAAGAAACTAAAGAGAAAATAGATTTAGAAGAAAAATTGTTAATTGAAAACGTAAATAAATATATATATCTTCGAGAAGAAGAATATTTAGAGTATATAGAAACAAACGCTAAAGAAATACAGAGGTTGAATATAATTAAAAAAGAATATTATGAACAAATATTCTCTTAAAAACTTAAAATGGATAAAAGAATATATAAACAACTATTGATAGAAAAATTAAATGAATTACAATATAATCACGACTTTATAAAAGAAAGATTGATAGAAAATATATTTGCAGGAGTATGTAATAAATCAATACTAATACAAAAGAAACAGATATTTGACTTAAAATTAAAAATAGACTGTTTAGAATATAAAATACAACACGATATAAACTATAACAATGATTATGAATAAAGAAGAATTTATAGTAGATGAAAAAACTTATGAAAATTATGAAGGATTAACTATAAAAATAGTCTTTTCAAATTTAGGCAGAAGGTATAAAAAAATAGGAGATAAATTATATTTAATGCTAGAAAGAGAATCTGCAAAATTAGAAGATAGCTTAACAGCTATGATAAGAATAACAAAAGAAAATGAAGACATAGATAAAGCTAAGGAAATTGAAAATATACGAAAAGAAGCAAAACAAGAAATAAAGAAAATTGAAGAAACAAAAAATAGTAAAATCGAAGAATTAGAAAAAGAATTAGCCTATTTAAAATTATTATATGAAAAAAGACAAAAAGAAAAACAACTACAAAAAGAAGAAGAATTAAAACTTCAAAAAGAAGCAGAATTAACTAATGAAATAAATGAAATAAAACAAATATTAAATGAAAATGAACATCTTGAAATAAATGAAATTAATAAATTAAATGATGAATTAAGTGATAAAAATTCAGAAAAATCAGAAATAAGTGATATTAGTGAAACATATACAGAAATCTTAGAACAAACAAATACATTAAAATTAGAAATTAATACAAATAACGTAAATAAACCAGGAACATCCAGAGTAAAAACTCCAGATAATAGTCCTAGAAGAAATCCTAGAACAACAACACCAACTTATTATACAGAAAGTTATGAAAATTCAGATAGAACTAATGCAATATGGGATAATAGATTAAATAGAAAATGGAAACCTAAATCAATAACAGAACAAACTAACTTTTTAGATTTAGATTGTGTTATAAATATTAACAAAGTAATTTTATTATGGATAGGAAATCTATCTAAACAATTAATAGATAATAAAATAACAATAAAAGACACTCCAGGCTATATAGAAAGAACTTTAATAGGAACAACAAAATTATGGATAGAAAATTTACCAGATGAAAGTAAAACAGCATTAAGAAGTGATAAAAAATTAGATGGATCATTAACAACATCTAATATAGAAATATTAGAAAAATATGAATTAGCATTAAGAAATGAATTTGGGAGTCTGACTACAAATATAAAAGAACAAAATAAAGAAAGAATAATAAATAGACAATTGATGTCAAAATTAGCAATATGTAACATGTGTTATATAGAAGAATATACATGCGCATTTAAAGAATATTATTATAAAGCGCAATATGATATCAATGAAGCAAAAGAAATAAGACACCTATATTTTACAAAATTACCAGAACCATTTAGTACTAATATAATAAAAGATTGGAATAATGAAGAGAACACAGATACTTTAGGATCAAGAATAAACTTCTTGCAACAATGGTTTATGCAGTTATGTGAAAATCAAAAAGAAAAATTAACTATGGAAAAAGCATTAATGAAAAATCTAGTTTGTTGTAACAACAAAATAGCACCACAATTTGGTTGTAAAGATAAATATTATAAAAAACGTCGAAAAAATAAGAAATACAGAAAAACGAAGACTAAATATAAATATAAAAAACCAAGAAAACGTTATTATACAAAAGATTATAAACAAAAAAGATTATCTAGACCAAAGAAACCTTTATCAAATTGTAATTGTTACAATTGTGGTAAGTTAGGACATTTAGCTAAAGATTGTAAATTACCTAGAAATATAAAAAGAAAACAAATTACAGAATTAATTTTAGATGAACATAAATATATGCAAATAGATTATTTAGATTATGAACTAAATGATGACGATAGTATATACGAAATTTCAGATACAGAAAATGAAATTGATTATGAACTAGAATCCGAAATAGAATATGATAATGAAGTAATTATTGAAGAAAATGACTGAAGAAAATATAAAGATAATATCTACAGATGAATATAATGATGAAGATTCAGCAGAACAAAAAATAATATTTGATAATACAATTTTTCAAGAAATACGAAATAAAGAATTAGACTTAAGTGTAGAAAAAGTATTAAAAGTACCTATTCTAAACAACTTCTTTAAACGACATAAGGAAGAATATTATGTAGTTAGTCAAAAAGAACATATTATAGATTGTAAATACACTAAAGGAAAAGCACAAATACCTATACTCAATAAAAGAATGATTAATCAAGAAATACAACATATAAAGGCAAAAACACCCATAAAATACGTACATTTAGGAGGAACTGAAATATTAATAAAAGCATGTTTTAGAGAAGGAATAGATACGCCCATAGAAATATACCTAGCAGATGATAGGATAATACATCCTATAGAAAAAAGCGTAATTAGCGCAATAAAAGGAAATTTAATATATCAAAAATTTAAATTTATAATAAGTGCAAATTATTCAATTGCTTTAACAGATAGAAATATAGATAAATCATTAGTATTATACTGGAAGTTATCAGGAATTGAATTAGCACCTGGAAGTAAGATATTTACAGCAAGATGTAAAAATTTATATATATTAACCACAAAACATAAGGTAATTGCTAAAAATAAAATAGATAGGATCAAAATAGAAAATCCGTTTGATCAAATACTTACAATTATAGATCATAATGACTATAGTTATAAGGAAATGAATATTGAAGAAGACTTAGAAATAATAAAAGATAGACAAAATACTTTAAGTAGAACTACTTCATCAAAAGCAAGTACATCAAAAAGAAATTATGATTTTCCTATACTATTAAATATGGAAGAAAAAACATTAAGTTCTTATTTTATAGCTGGAATTATTAATGATAGAATATATAAGATATTAATAAATACAGGCCAAAATGATAATTATATAATTAAAGACTTAGTCTTAAATACGGAAATTATACAAACAGGACATGAATGCCCTGGATTACCTAGAGAAATAATAACAATTAGTGAAGAAATCGAAAAGGAAATTATTATAGGTGGAATACCCTTAATAATACCATTTAATATTTATCAAGGAAAAGAAAGTATAACTTTAGGAATAAATTGGTTAGATCAATTTACCCCTTATAAAATAGAAGAAGAACAAATAACCATAACTTGTCAAAACAAGAAAATAATCATAAAAAGAATAATGTAAAAATCAATGAAAATATATATACTAGCAAAAATTATCATAGAAGGATATTATAATAGATACTATACCCCTATGATAGATACAGGAGCTGAAACTAATATTTGCAAATACAATTGTTTACCCGAAGACAAATGGGAAAAACTAAAAACACCCATGGTAGTAACTGGATTTAACAACGAAAGTAGTATGATTACTTATAGAGCAAAAAATGTTAAAATACAGATATGGGATAAAATTTTAATAATAGAAGATATATACAGTTTTGATTGCAAAACAAAAGATATATTACTAGGAATGCCTTTCTTAGACAAATTATACCCACATATCATAAAAAAACACATTGGTGGTTTACTATACCATGTGGATATAAAGTAGGAGCAAAAAGAGTTAATAATAAACAAAGAAAACCTAAAGATTGGATTAAAGGAAGTGAAAAAATAAACCAAGAAATGGAAAATATAACTACAAAAGAAATTAATCAATATGAAATTATTATCTTTACAATAGACAAAATCAAATTAATAAATGAACAATTGAAACTTTTATATAGTGATAACCCCTTAAAAGGCTGGGAAAAACATAAAACAACTATAAAGATAGAACTAATAGACGAAAATAGTCTAATAATACAAAAGCCTTTAAAATATAATTTTGATGATCTAAATGAATTTAAAATTCATATTGAAGAATTATTAAAAAATAATTATATACAAGAGACTAATAGTAAACATAGTAGTCCAGCATTTATTGTTAATAATCATAATGAACAAAAACGAGGTAAAAGTAGAATGGTAATAGATTATAGGAATCTAAATGCCAAAACCAAGACTTATAATTACCCCATACCAAATAAGATATTAAAAATAAGACAAATACAAGGATATAATTACTTTAGTAAATTCGATTGTAAATCGGGTTTTTACCATTTAAAACTAGAAGACAAATCAAAACAGTTAACTGCATTTACTGTACCACAAGGATTCTACGAATGGAATGTTTTACCATTTGGATATAAAAACGCACCAGGTAGATACCAATATTTCATGGATAGTTATTTTAATCAATTAGAAAATTGCATTGTATATATAGATGATATATTGTTATATTCTAGAATACAAGAAGAACATATTAAGTTGTTAGAAAAATTTATTCATATCATTAAACAATCAGGTATAAGTTTGAGTAAACAAAAAGCAGAAATAATGAAGCCTCAAATAGAATTCTTAGGAATACAAATAGACAAGAACGGTATAAAAATGCAAACGCATATAGTACAGAAAATAATTAACTTAGATGAAAATATAGACACAAAAAAGAAATTACAATCCTTTTTAGGACTAGTAAATCAAGTACGTGAATATATACCTAAATTAGCAGAATACTTAAAACCATTAAATAAAAAGCTTAAAAAATATATTGAATATCATTTTGATAAAAAAGATAAAGAAAATATACGCAATATTAAAGGTTTATGTAAAAGATTACCAAAACTTAATTTTCCTGATGAAAAACGAATATTTACTTATATAGTAGAAACTGATTCAAGCGAAAATAGTTATGGTGGAGCATTAAAATATAAATATGAAAATGATAATATCGAACATCATTGTAGATATCATTCTGGATCATATACTGAACCACAAATAAAATGGGAAATTAATCGAAAAGAATTATTAGCATTATATAAATGTTTATTAGCATTTGAACATTATATTGTATATAACAAATTTATTGTTAAAATAGACAATACACAGGTAAAATGGTGGCTAACAAGAAAAATAGATGATTCTGTAACAACAAAAGAAATACGAAGATTGGTATTAAATATATTAAATTTTACATTTACAATTGAAGTAATTGCAACTGATAAAAATGTTATTGCAGATTATCTCTCCAGAAACAGATACAATGAAACAAATCTTATCTATGATGACAAATCTTTGTCAGAAAATAGAAAAGATAGAAGCAGAAGTGCAAGAACTAAAAACAGCTAACAGTCAGCAGCATGACTATAAAAATGCGGAGCTACGTCTTAAGGCAGACGGTAAACAGCCAGAGCTAAAAGGTGACGTTGAGAAACACCTAAAAACTCAATATACTAAAAATATGTTAGTTGCAGGTATTGCAGGTACAAGTACAGGAATTACGGAAAAAGCTATGTCAAAAAATACAAACTTAAATAGCTTATTTACCAAATCATTTGTACCTAAATTCCAACAAAATACCCCAGTACCACAAACATCTACCTACGCAGCTAGCATACAAAGTGAAAAGAAAAGATACAATTATATCGCCCAGTCATATATTGAAAACATATACAAAATCCAAACGTTTTTGAATCTAAACCCCAGATCAAATCAAACAAAAAACCCCAATGAAAACTATATTACCCAGAAATTACAAGGATATAACAGACTTATTGCACAACCTAAAACCAGTGCAAATTTAGTCAAAACATGTTACAATTATGGACTATTGAGTACCGTATATACATTTGACGGTGAAGAAATTACAGGAATACCGGAGTTATACAGAGCATTTTGTACATTTAAAAGAATTACGAAAGGAAACCTATTCTTTATAAAGTTTTATACAGCACCTGCAGAAATACTCTACGATGAAATAAAATCTCCTATACAAGTGATAAAAATAGGATTAACAAAAGATATGATAATACCTGAGGAGATTGAAAAACAAGACGAAATACAAAAGACAGATATACCTAGTTTTTATGCTAACAAAAGAATAATTGGCATATCAACTATAATTCAAGAACTAGCAAACAATTACTTAAATGGAAATGCAATATGGAGCTATTATGCAAGAGATCAAGTGATGATATATGCAAATTCCAAAGAAATACGAAAAACAGATATGGATGAAGTTCAGCAATGGATTTTATCTTTGTTAAAGCCAGAAGAACAACCAACTACCAGAGCTTTAAAGAAAAAATTTATTTCAGAAGAATTATTGACCAGATACTGCAAATTAATTGGACATAGATACCCCGATCACCATTGTTCCAAGTGCAATGGAGAAGATAACTTGATTCCAGATGTAACCTTGGAATAAACAAGAGAAAAAAGAAGATAAGAAGAAAAAGGACGAAGAAGACGAAGAAGATAGAGTCAAAAAGATAATAGTGTATGTCGGCCAATATAGGCCATTATTGTAAAGTTTTTGTTTTTTAGTTAAAAGTCTTTGTCGGCCATATATTTAAAAGTAAGGCCATTATATTTTGTCGTCAAAAGTATGTCGGCCATTTGTAAAAAGTCGGCCATTATGTAAAGTAAAGTTATTTGTCATTTTGCGTCGGCCAATTGTTATAAGGCCAAGTGTCAATAGTTAGTGTCGGCCACTGTTTGGCCAATCATGCAAGTTTGTGCTATATATAGAGGTATTAATCCTCAGCAATAAAGACAAGCTTCAACCATCCTCTCTCTTCAATCTCTCTACATTCCGCACCCCAATTACATTAATCCCTTAAAAATTAAAAAATCAGACACAATAATTGAAGCTCAGATACCTTAAGAAGCAGCTCAGATACATTAAATACTAGCTCAGATACATTAAAAACTAGTTCAGATACATTAAATACTAACCCACATACATCAATATGCAGTTCGGATACATTAAAGAAATAAAGGATTTTGGAAATTTTTAAAAATAATAGGGGATAATGGAAATAAGTGAAACAAAAGGTGTGTATTTCAATAAGTTGTCCTTTTATTAAGTGATCCAAATAAAACAATGATAAAAAACCACAGGCCCAATCCATCAAACCAAAAAGCCCTTAGGTTTCGTAATGACCTATATATATCAAGTGTAAGGGAGTACTCGGTACTCTTTCTCCAAATCCGCCTCCTCGGCAGCAAGATGTTGGTGTGTGGTCGGAAAAACTCGCAATCTCTGGTAATCTACAAACCCTAATCTTTATTCAAGTTCCGTTGTCATTAGAACTGTACTAGAATTATTTAGAAAAAGAAAAATAAGTTTGTTTATCTGATTAACTTGATTAAATCAATTATATTATTCTTATATGTCATATTTAATAATCCGAAATGTCTATCTCTATAGTTTTTCAATCGTCATTATACATTGAACTTCTAAAGCAGTCAAATCGAGTCTATCATAAAATTGATATTAAAACATATCAATATAATTTATTGACATACTTTTTTCATCTGGTTGAATGATTATTACAGATAAACATATAGAACAAAGTACTTTAATTGGGTCACAATATTAATTTCAAACAACCATATAAAATCAAACATAATCTCATGTGAATAATTTATTAGAGAAGAGAAAGTAAAATATTTTATTAGAACACTCTAATCACGTTTTGAGTATTTGTTTAAAGATTCACTCAATCATTTTAATTTTCATATCTAGCACCAAACACTTAACACACACACACATAAAAAAAGAGCACATGTTCGCACACATACACACTCTCAAATCACAATCAAAAGTTAAAAGACGGAAATGTCAATTGAAATTTGTTAGATGTTTTACCCTTTTAGAAACTAAATCATATAATAATTATTAATATTATTAACAATAAAAATAATGATATATAATGTAATCATCATACTTATTTTATAAGTGGAAAGATCTCAAGTTAAAAATTAATTTAGAAAAATAACCTTATAAAGTAAATTGAAATTGAAATTTCCAGGACTAATAATTAAAATAGAAATTTCCAGGAAGAACAATTTTTCCAATTAAATGAACTGAATGATTCAACATGATTGAATTCATGCTGTTAAATAACTATGAAAACTAGAAATCCTATGACTCAAGGAAATATCTATAATGACAAAGATCAAGAGCCCTAACTTTTAAGGACTAATTGTCAACGAACAGTCAGCAAAATCAAGATTTTTAAAAAAAATTTTGTTCAAAGAAACCAATCCTAGAATCTATGAAAAAAGACTGTTAGGAGAAGACTGTAATTCCATGTCAAGAGTTTTGTTGAATGCCTCTCAAAGTGCGAGTCTTTCTATTATATAGAGAGCATGTCATTACATCCCTAATAATCAATCATATATATAAATATATATACTCTCCCTAAAGATGAGTTATTTTGTCCCTCTAAATGTGCTATGCAAATCCCTCTTAATCTTAAATTCTATCCCTCCAAAAATGCTATTCTATATGAATATTTATTATCTTTGATTACTATAACAAATATCTATTAGTATACTTATTTCTAACACAATATAATTACATTAGTATAAATAATCTACCATACTATTACTTCTGCCTCCTGGGAGGGCATGTTTGAGGGGGATGTATACTCGAGATGATGAAATGCATAGAGATGATAACCTATAATTTCCTATTGATGTTCATAACAAAATCACTGAAGAGGTTCGACTATCATATAAACATTTACACCGATCATCATATATGGATTATATTAAAAGTGGAATCTTTTTCCTTAAGAGTTGGATAACCATTTTGCCCCTCCACCAAAATTAAAATACAGTTAGATATTAAAATTTTAATTACATAATTACAAAAATCAAAGTGCAATAACTGTACTTAAATTATGTAGTTATAACATTATTATGAATAGGAAAAGTGACGTTATTTCAATTTGTGGAATTGAAGACCTCAATGGCCATTCACTCAGATATGAGTTCTGTTAAAATTTTCAAAAGTCGCATTAATTTGTGATTCGTTATATTTTTCATAGAAAAGTTTTGATGTATAACGTCTATTTATATCCGTTTCATATTAGTTATCGACATTATTTAAAATATTTATCAAAATTATTTGTCCGTTTACAAAATCAAAATAGTATTAATCCAAAAAAAATCTATTTTTCTCTTAATGTTATTAATTCTTTTGAAAGTACAACATAAATGATAAAAATAGGCTCATGCTTCAAGGATGAATTTCTTTAGGAGCTCGAGTCATTTTATCCACTAGCAGAAACGGTGAAACTTCTTTTACACACACTCCAACCTGGTTGGCACAAACACGAACATGGAGGTCCGGCCAACTGCAACCGAAGGATGGATTGGTTGGGCTAATCGAATGAAAAAAGATAAAATGGGAGACATGGAGAATGTTGATTTCTATGATACCACCCAGTTATCTAAATTCACCATATCATGTGACAATGACCTCTTGTATGTTGCATTATTTTGGTCTCCCTGAGGTAACTAATTTCACTTCATCTTTGGCTTGATGAGTCCAATTATGTTGGACATTTGTGCTTTGACAGGGATTAGACCTCACGATGGGGTGATTAGTGCAGTCTTAGACATCAAGAATTCAAAGTTTTCTTTGCCAAAGATTGAGAAAATAAGGAAATATATTATGAGGAGTTAGTTTATCGAAGTGAATATGGAAAGAGAGGATGTTACAGAAGATGAACATTTTGCGTTCCTGAATATGCGGCTCTGCAAGTTAATTTGTAGGGTCATCAAGGATCACAATGGAGTGTAGTAGTAATACAAAAAATAATTGTCCTATACTCCATCGTTACCCTTGATGAACCATTGAAAAAGACGAACTTGCAAAGCCACATATTGAGGAACCTAATATGTTCATCGTCAGTTACATCCTCTATTTCCATGTTCTCTTTCATAAACTCGTCATAATATATTTTCTTATTTTTCTCACTCTTTGGCAAAGAATAGTTCGAATTGTTGATGTTAAGGACTGCACTAAGTGGGGTCTAATCTCTGTCAAAGCAGAAATGTCCAACACGGTGGACTCAACATGCCAAAGTTGAAGTGAAATGAGTTACCTGAGGTAGACAAAAAGCATAATGCAACATATAAATGATCTTCGTCACATGGTATGTTGACCTTAGATAACTTCGTGACATCATAAATATCACCAATTCTCCATGTCTCTCCTTTTACCTTCTCCATTCAATCAACCCAACTGATCCATCCTTCAGTTACAATTGACCATGACCTCCACGTGTCGTTTTTGTGCTAACCAGGTTGTAGTATGTGTAAAATAGGTTACTCCCCTTCTACTAGTGGATAAAATTACTCATTCTCCGAAGGAAATCCATCCTTGAAGCACGAGCCTAATTTTATAATATATGGGAGAAGGAGTCAATAAGAACTCGTAAAATTATGCAGTTAACTTTGTGTAACGACCTGCTTAGTCGTTTTGAGCAGCAGATTTTATTTCTGGAAAACTGTCTGAGACGACGTATCCAACGACGGACCGTCATGGGCACGACGGACCGTCGAGGGTGTCTCGTTCCAAACACTTGGAATTCTTATATTTGAGTGCTGAAATCGACTCTCTGAACTCTGTGACGGACCTGCAGGACGGACCGTCACAGACATGACGGACCGTTGTAAGGTTCCGTTTCAGAACACTTCAACTCTTGAGAATTGGGTACTGAGAGCAATTCTCTGAAGTCTGTGACGGACCTGCAGGACGGACCGTCACAGGCATGACGGACCGTTGTAAGGTTCCGTTTCAGAACACTTCAACTCTTGAGAATTGGGTACTGAGAGCAATTCTCTGAAGTCTGTGACGGACCTGCAGGACGGACCGTCACAGACATGACGGACCGTTGTGAGGTTCCGTTTCAGAACACTTCAACTCTTGAGAATTGGGTACTGAGAGCAATTCTCTGTCCGTCGTGAACGGAAAGTGCAGGACGGACCGTCGTAGGCCCACGACGGACCGTCACAAACAGGTTTGCGTAATCCCAGGCGGGTCAATTTCTGGGTAAAGTTTTAAAGGGAGTTTGGACTATTATTCTGATAAGTAGAAATTTTTAGTGGTCCAATTTAATAACTCAAATCCTTGGGGTGTAAGAGATGACCGTGAGTTATTTTATGTGGGTGGGTTGTCCTCACTCATCATCTTTCAGACCTAATTAGATGCAAAATTGGGGAAAAAGAGAGAGTTTTGGGAGAGAGAAAAATGAGAGAACAAGGAGAAGAGAGGAACGATCGATAGAGAGAGACAACCAAGAGAAAACAAAAAGCTTGAGAGATTGCTTGCTTGATCAAGAATCCTTGGTGAAGGTAGGTTATGGTTTGATACTATTCGTAGTAAACTCTTAATAGTGAATGATATGTATTGGTAGTATTGTAAACCCTTCTATATGCTTAATCTTATGCTTGCATGAATGTGATTATGTGATTGTGATAAAATAAGCTTAATGAAGCTTTGAATCCAAATCTTGAAGAAACCCTAATTCACCTTGTTATTGATGATGCCTTGGTATAAAAGAAGCTTGATGAACTAAGTAATGAGGATTGATGATGCCTTGTATAACAAGAAGGCTTGATGAACTAAAGTAATGGGATTGATGATGCCTTGGTATAAAAGAAGGCTTGATGAATTGATAGAATGATGTTAGTGGATCGGAGTGTCACGTTCCGACACATAGTATTAGGGGATCGGGTGTCACGAACCGACACGTAGAATTAGGGGATCGGAGTGTCACGTTCTGACACATAGTATTAGGGGATCGGGTGTCACGAACCAACACGTAGAATTAGGGGATCGGAGTGTCATGTTCCGACACATAGTATTAGGGAATCGGGTGTCACGAACCGACACGTAGAAGTAGGGGATCAGAGTGTCACGTTCCGACACATAGTAGTAGGGGATCGGAGTGTCACGTACCGACACAAGAGGAAGAAAGATAATAAATCTTGAGAGATGTTTATATACTCAATGTAATGAACCTAATTCCCAAATGAGTGTGGTATTGAGGCTTGAGTCCTCATGGATGAACTTGGTAGTACTTATTGATGATTATAGTACTTGTTGCTACATGTTGAGTATTGTAGTTGATTTATGATATGAACTGATATATACTGTTTTCTATTTTGAGTTGGCCGATGATACCTACTCAGTACTTGTGTTTGTACTGACCCCCTACTTGTTGTTTCTTTCTTTGTTATTTGGGGAATGCAGCAAACGTACCGTCGTCTTCAACTCAGCAGCACTTCTAGCCAGTCGTCACTACACCGGATTTCAGGGTGAGCTAATGCTTCTAGCTTGGACTGGATCTTCTCTTCAATGTCTTGATGCCTTGAACTTCCGGCATGGACTAGCCTTTTATTTATTTTAGCTTCTTAGATACTTCTAGATTTGTAACTTGAGGATAGATGTTCTTGTGATGATGACTTCCAGATTTGGGGATAATGAGTTTTAAGTCTTCCGCTTTGTATTTTTGTTCAATATGTTGGAGTTTTAGATTGGTTGGTTCGCTCACATAGTAGGATAAGTGTGGGTGCCACTCGCGGCTAGATTTTGGGTCGTGACAAACTTGGTATCAGAGCATTAGGTTCGTTGGTCTCATCACACAAGAACGAGTCTAGTAGAGTCTTAAAGAACGGTAGGGGGACGCCTTTACTTTTCTTTGAGAGGCTATAAGACTTTAGGAAAATTCCACTCTTTCTTTCTTTCTTTCGTGCTATTACTTGGATTCAATTGGTATCTAGGTGATACAAATTGGTATCTGACCATCTTCACTCTATTTCACAGATGGTTATAACTAGAGCAACGACTGCACCAACACCGGCAAGACAAGAAACGTCTGAGCCAGCCACTGGGGCTGTAGCTCGGAGAGGAACAGTCGCGAGAGGCCGTGGAAGAGGTCGTGGGAGGACGTCCTCTAGAGGAAGAGGACAAGCACCTAGCCCACCTGGTACTAGGGCGGTGACTCCTCCACCGACGGAGGAAATGGTAAGAGAGGGTGAGGAAGGGGAGAATGAACAAGCACAGAATGAGGAATTGCCACCCCAACCTACCCCAGAGATGATCAATCAGGTTCTTGCTTATCTTAGCGGGTTATCTGATCAGGGTCAGACACCTCCAGTGTTTTCTGCACCAGCACC
>JABWTJ010000045.1:950913-1084969 GCA_016801875.1 Solanum sitiens | reverse complement strand
TTAGGGGGAGTGTCACGTTCCGACACATAGTATTAGTGGGTCGGGTGTCACGAACCGACACGTAGAATTAGGGGATCGGAGTGTCACGTTCCGACACATAGTATTAGTGGATCGGGTGTCACGAACCGACACGTAGAATTAGGGGATCGGAGTGTCACGTTCCGACACATAGTATTAGGGGATCGGGTGTCACGAACCGACACATAGAATTAGGGGATCGGAGTGTCACGTTCCGACACATAGTATTAAGGGATCGGGTGTCACGAACCGACACGTAGAATTAAGGGATCGGAGTGTCACGTTCCGACACATAGTAGTAGGGGATCGGAGTGTCACGTACCGACACAAGAGGAAGAAAGATAATAAATCTTGAGAGATGTTTATATACTCAATGTAATGAACCTAATTCCCAAATGAGTGTGGTATTGAGGCTTGAGTCCTCATGGATGAACTTGGTAGTACTTATTGATGATTATAGTACTTGTTACTACATGTTGAGTATTGTAGTTGATTTATGATATGAACTGATATATACTGTTTTCTATTTTGAGTTGGCCGATGATACCTACTCAGTACTTGTGTTTGTACTGACCCCCTACTTGTTGTTTCTTTCTTTGTTATTTGGGGAATGCAGCAAACGTACCGTCGTCTTCAACTCAGCAGCACTTCTAGCCAGTCGTCACTACACCGGATTTCAGGGTGAGCTAATGCTTCTAGCTTGGACTGGATCTTCTCTTCAATGTCTTGATGCCTTGAACTTCCGGCATGGACTAGCCTTTTATTTATTTTAGCTTCTTAGATACTTCTAGATTTGTAACTTGAGGATAGATGTTCTTGTGATGATGACTTCCAGATTTGGGGATAATGAGTTTTAAGTCTTCCGCTTTGTATTTTTGTTCAATATGTTGGAGTTTTAGATTGGTTGGTTCGCTCACATAGTAGGATAAGTGTGGGTGCCACTCGCGGCTAGATTTTGGGTCGTGACACTTTGTATTTATTTTTCCATCTGTATTATTATTGAATTAGCCCTTCCTTTGATCAGTTTTGTTCAAATTATTAAAGACTTTTTTTAAATGTTGCATTTTGTTTCTCATTACGTACATGTTTCCATAGAACTTTAGTAACTCTAACATATATTTTAAAATTCACATGGAACAAAGGTGCAAAGAACATGTCTCAAAACTAATATATATGTATATATATATATATATATATATAATATATATATATATATATATATATATATATATTATTGTATTTGATATACAAGATGGTCCAAACAGGACGGAGAAACACCAGTATATACAAGAACAAAACCCTAGACATAGTGTACCGGTATAAGAACATAGAAGGTACGAAATAGAGCTATACGAGAACCCAATCGATCTAACAAAATAAAAAGTTAATTATAATAATACATAAGAACAACTCCAAGCCTCGAAACACAAAGAGATCACCATAATTTGAACAGCCAAGGACACAAATGAGTAGAGCGGGATTACTCTTGCTAGATATTGTATAAAAAAAAAGTAGAAATGTAGTAATAGTACCAAAAAATGGGGTACATAGTAAGTATCAAAAGCTGACTTAACCTATAAAATAGTATATATAAAATAAGAAGCATGATCGGTAGCTAAACAATAGGAACCTATACTTTAGTTATAGACGAAATCAACGTGATCTTAAAACTAGAATTACTGAATTAGTGCTTGTTGAACAACCGTTCATACCCCAAAAGTAAAAGGGAAGAATCATAAGAAATACCTCAATATATAAATAATTAGTGATACTTGTTGCTCATATCTGCTTCAGTATCCCAAGTAGCCTCCTCAACTAGTTGGTTCTTCCATTGCACCTTTATTGACTGAATCTCTAAAGTTCTCAACTTATGGAACGCTATATGAAGGATCAAAATAGGTTCTTCTTAATAATATACATTTTCATCAAGTGACACAAAATTCCAATATATGGTGTAGTTACCACTGCCATGGAACTTCTTAAGCATAGATACATAAAAGACTGGGTTAACCCTAGAAAAATTCAACGGAAACACTAGTCGGTATTCCACTAGCCTTACGTGTTTAAGAATTTCAAATAGACCGATAAATTAAGTGTCATACTAATCTTCCTCTTCTTGTAAAAACTCATGAATCCTTTGATGGGTGATAGCTTGAGTAAAAATTTCTCGACTTCCATAAAGTGCATGTCTCTTACTTTGCTGTTTGCATACTACTTTTGTCAAGTCTATGCTGCGAGAAGTCTCTTCTGACCTCAAAAGCATCAAACCAGCTGAATGGAGATCCATACCTCCACCCATACAAAACCTCAAATGGTGCAACATCGATGCTCAAGCGATATTATTGTAATAGAACTCAACCATGTATAAGAACGGATCCTAATAGCCTCTAAATTCCATAAAACAAGGGTGGAACATGTCCTCTAAGACCGGAAATCATCCACTCCGGTTGGCTATTCGTCTAAGGGTGGAACGTTGTTCTAAGACTCAACCTATTCCCCACTCTTCATTCAACTTAACCGAAAAGTTAGAGATGAATTGTGTAACCCCTAACCAAAATAGTCCAAATGGATACACCATGCAATCTAACAATCTCTTTGAGATGTACATAAACTAATTCTTCTACAGTATAACTTTTGTCTAAAAAGGTAGACCTTGCCTTTAACCAGCTTGCAATTCATATTTGGTGGATATCCTGGCTGTATTAAACTATTAGCCAAGGTTTACACGCCCCTATCTAATGGACCTCTGGTTACTTCTAGACATGCTAGGCTACCTATACTCTCTATCTTTCTTCTCAACATGTTAGCTACTATATTCTCAACACATTAGCTACCATATTAGCCAAACCTAGATAGTAGAGAATAGTGATAAGATAATCCTTCAATAGTTTCATCCATCTATGTTGATCTCATATTCATGTCTTTCATTATTATGATATGTTACAAACTGTAATTGTCAGTAAATACTTCACAGAAAACTCCATACAACTTACACTTTCATATCATAAGTGTGAAAATAACTAGCTAACTCCAAATCATGAGTCAGATAGTTCTCCTGAACCTTCAGTTGTTTATAGGCATATAATATGACAGTCTATTCCTCAATTAACACAAGAACAGACCTAGAATATGAGGCCTTATATTAAATAATTAAATTCTTACTCTACGCTATCAAGGAGAGAAAAAGAGTAGAGTTCATCAATTACTTGAGTTATTGAAAAATCTACTCACTTTTGTCCAATCATATGAATTGAACCTCTTTAATTCTAAGTTAAGTTTATTAGATGAAGACCAATTGAGGAAAATCCCTTTACAAACCTGTCGTAGTGGGTAGGCCTGCAATAATTTCTATTTGCCTCGATATTTTGTTGATCCACCATTACTCCTTTGTTTGAACCACATGACCTAGAAAGGATAACGAAGGAATCCAAAACTCGCACTTTGAATACTTAGCATAAAATAGTTTCACCATGAGCAAACCTGATACGAACATTACTGGAGCAACCCACGGGGAAGCATTCAAATGGGTGAATCCCTCACTTTTGAAATTCATGCAACTGAGCCTTTAGTTCTCTTAGCTTAACCAATGCCATATTTTAATGGAGGATAGAAATAAAAAAAAGTCTATGGCTCAAAATATATGCAAAATTCAATATCATGGTCCGATAGCATGTTAGGCAATCAACAGGGAAGACCTCTAAAAACACACATACTATTGGAACTCATCCTAGGGACGGGACATTTTTGCCAGTATCCCAAAGATGGGCTATGAAAGTACGTCCCCACATCAACCTCTTGGATCAAATGAAATAAATGAGTTTTAGATAAACGGTATGATAGTCACCTTTCAAATTAAGTATCGCCTGCTATCTTATCTTGAAACCTCTTTGCTTGCGGGGACAGGAGTGGAAAGAGCGCTTTGCGAAAGAATCGTGTGGCGCGGTGAAAGGTTTCCCGTTGAGGTTTCCGACTCCCATCATCTGATAGTCCAAAATTGCATCGTAAGGAGATAACCAACTCAAATATATGATGTTGTCAAATTAATAAAAACGATATCAAGCAAATACAGACCATGTATATTTCTACCACATACATTGTTGGCATATATGAAAAGATAGAGGTAGGATCAGATAAAACAGTGTCCATTTGGTCATACATGAGAATAGTACCCATAATAATCACGTGTGATGATTCTATATACCTGAAACCTTACTAAAAAAGAAATAAAGTATTCTCTGTCGCTAATTTGAGCACCACCTTTATATTATGAGAACTTCCTCTACTTGCATATATACCTTATGCCTAGTCTGATTACAACCATCCTACACACCTTAGGGATGACCTGTGCCATTAGTATCATTAGCCCTTCTAATGTGAATTGAAGCTTGAGAAATGTATTGTTAATATGACAAAAGTGACCCAGGTCTGGTCATGTCTATATCATTCTAGAAGACTCTTCTACGATGAAATCAACGAATTTAAGGCTTTGATACAAACTTAGTCATGACCGAATAGGCGTGAGTGACACCAATAGTAACTCTCCATTGGGAGAACCATTGTAATAAAACTTAGCAATTATAATAAATCCATTGCTAAAACATCAATTAAGTCGAAATTACTTTTATACATAAGCAGCTTCAGTGGCCTATGTTTGGGTCCTCCTCGGAGACCCTTAGGCTGGTCCACGGGGCGTCGTTCTTGGACTTTTAGATCCTTTACATGTCAGGCTATCAATACGAACCATCAATACTCAATTTCACCCTAAAACCATCCTCCAAAACTCCACTACAAAACACTACGATCCACTTGTTCGATTTCGACTAGTTTCCGGACGTTTTGGACGTCCTTGGGCATTTGACCTCCAAACAGTCCCAAACTTTATAAACTGATTCTTAACACTATTTTTAGTCATTTTAAGATCTTATAATCTCATAAAAATCCTGTTAGGCTCTAGTTTCACCTAGCTCATTTTTAGGGTGTTACAATACTCCCCCACTTGGGAACATTCGTCCTCGAATGACACTTTACTAAACACTTCTCTATAGGACCAACTCTTGACTACCATCCCATTGTATATGAATTCTACCTAAATGCACATACCCAAATCAAGGAAACAATTCAATTCCAAGCTAATCATAACTACACACAATCATATAAGAATCTCATAAACACATATAGTTCATTATCCTTCACTTGGGAGTAATCCACACATGTCTTTCTAACATTAATACATCATCATTAAGATCAGAAAAATCCGTAAAGCAAATCATAATCATAAGAAATTCTGGAAATCTTCATAAATCATTAAAGAAGCACATACCGGAAGGGACATAAGGAGATCACTTGTGATCATCCTTGGATTTGAGTTCATAGAACCTATCTCTTGCTTTAGGAACATTTTCCTCATTACTAGGAGCAGCTTGCTTTTCTTCCCTTCCCTTAGACTTAAGATCTGGACAATCTCTTACTCTATGTCCATCCTTCCCACACTCGAAGTAACCATCCGTGCCGGCTAGGCACTTACCATAGTGACTCCTTCCATACTTGGGGCATGTAGATTTGGAAGACCCACTCCCCTTCTCCTTATAAACCTTAGAGGTGTTGGAAGAATCTTGACTGGAATATCTTGGTTTGGTTCTAGGCCTATCTTGTCCCTCAGAATCAGCATGGAAAGACTTATCACCTTCATACCTAGACCTCTTCTTTTCTCTAGCTCTCTCCTTCCTTAATTTTGAATCTTATATTTGTTGGCCAAACACCATTAGTCGGGAGATATACATGTCATCAACAAGCATGTCCATACAATATTCTTCTTCTAATATATCGGACACCCCCATCATGAACCTATTCATCAAGTCTCTAGGATTTGCCACCAATCTTGGAGCATACTTACACAAAAGAGTGAACTTCAAAGCATACTCCTTGACAGTCAAACTACCTTGCTTGAGGTTTATGAAATCCTCCAACTTAGCCTCCCTCAATTCCCTAGAAAAGAACCTATCAAGGAAAGACAACTTAAATGTCTCCCACTCAATAGAACTCGCTCCTATTGGTCTCCATTTCTCATACCAAAGTTGGGACATCTTTCGATTGATAAGCAGCCAACTCCGACTTTTCAATGAAAGACACTCCCATGATTGCAAGCACCTTATAAACCTCATCAATAAAACCATTCGGATCTTCATCAATTTAGGAGCTATAGAACTTCGGTGGATTCATTCTCAAGAACTCCCTTACTGTAGTAGCACCCATTCCTCCTATAGGATTAGCCGGAGCCACCTCTCTTCTATTAGCTTGTGCCGTAAAGGCTGGAGCCAACAAAGTCATAGAAGCCCTATATTCCTCAAGCATAGCATTCCGTATTGGAGGGTCATTAGGAACTTGAGGAGGAACTTGTTCTTTCACTTGAGGAGGCACCTCTTGCACTTGGGGAGGAACCTCTTGCTCCCCATTCCCACCTCCTTCCCTTATAGTATTAGCCCTAGTGTTAGCCATAACCTACAAAATCATAGGTAAACATTAGAAAAGGGCCTAGTAAAGCCAAACTCTATGGTACGACTTGAGGAAGGGAGAAGTAAACTTTCCTAAGCATCACATAGCCTCCTACAAATAGATGTGTCGTGAATCACACCGATGAATAAGACTCTACTACACGTGGTTCTAAGACATCCTAAGTCCATTTTTATAACCTTATGCTCTTATACCAAGTTTTTCATGATCCGCAAGTACACCCTAGAAGTTAGGGAAACCCTCATATCGCAACACGGCGTATTCGACCTCTCGGAGGTCTTGTACAATCCTCTTGACTTCATTACACAACATCATGCATAAATGGAGGGAATTTAAAAATATTCTTTAAACGTAAACCAAAAGGTATTTCATAATAGTGGAAGCATCTCTAATAACATTGTCTCAAAAACCATCTGACTTTGACATGAATGAAACACCTTGGGACGCAACCCTCATAAAGTCTAAAGCATAACGAAAACATAAGTGAACATAAAGGTCCTTCCTTGAAGCTATGAGGACTCACCACTTCTTCTCTTCTTGGAAACCTTGGAACTCTACCCTTGGATGCAACTCAACCTTTTCAAGACCCTACATGGACAACATGTAGGCAATATGCGTTAGTACTATAAGTACTAAGTATGGAAACTATCACACCAAACATAAGATATCTCTAAGATGTTAGTCAATAATAGACATAATCATAAAAGATTAAGTCATAAGCATAACATGAATAACATATCATAATAAAGCATTATAAATCATATAAGAGTTTATAGTTACTTACTTATCCTTCTTAGTCAAGTTAACTATACCACAAGATACCTCAAAGAATACTTGTGCAAGGCTAAGTACCTCTCTTTGGTCATTCTTGATCGTAATCCACTATCATAATTAAGACCTAAGTTCTTCATACTAAAGAGTACTATACTCTTATGGTCATCTCAAAACATGATTGTGCAATGCACATAAGGCAACCCATACTACCCTACATACTAAGCCTATCTTGAAGGCCATCCCTAACATGTTCACCTTCCATAGCTTCTTTATTACTTAACTTCATCTACTAAGATTCTCTGATCTTTAGTTCACTATAGTAGGAAAGGTAATTCTAGTCCAATCCTATTTTCACACTCTTCTTCCTTAGTGACCCTTGGTTATACCTCGTGCAATGCACTCATGATGTCCCATACCACCATTCATGCAAGGTACTACTTTTGGATCCTTTTATTTCTTATTTGGATCCTTGCCCCTACCTTTATCTTTTCAACACTACGAGATACTTCATTAAGTATGTCTAAGTTCCTTAATCATATGGATCCTAAGAGATACTTTTTAAGGTATGTCTTGATCCCTTAATCATGAACACTACGAGATGCCCCTTGGTCATGTCTAAGTTCATTCACACATTATGAACACTACGAGATACCCTTTGGGCATGTCTAAGTTCATTCTTTGCTTTGAACAGTACGAGATGCTTCTCAAGCACGTCTAAGTTCAAAGGATATGGAAGGATACCTTGAATATACTACGTGAAGGACTCCCACCTCATCAGACCTATGTGGATAGTCATCACAACTACTAGGTGTGGCTCTCCTTTCTACTTAGAGTCCGGACCCTTGCTTGACTATCCGTCTCACTTTGCGTATCCACTTGGAGTCAAGCATATACTCCAAGGTTTTCTTGTCAGGCCTTGCTCAACCTTCTCTCATGGAGGGATGTCCTAGACAATCTTTCCATGCTCAAGTTAATCTATCGCTTCCATTCAATCATCCTAAATCTACAGCCAACACAACCATCCTAAGGTTCATTATTCATCAATTCATTCTATCTTAATTCATAGGTAGATTATTGGATCTTCTAGCCTTAGCTTTGTTCTCACATTCGTCACTACTAGGTGAATATAGCCATAATTTATCTCAAGGTTCAATTAAATCAATACCAATCTCAATTCATCAAGTATAATTCAATTTACACTTAGGTGATTCAATCATGATCAATTAATATAGAATACAGTCAAGTTAAGAAGAATCAACACAAAACCTTCATCTAGTCCCTAATGGCCTAAGATCACCTATGATCACCCTCAAATTCAATTACTATAAGTCACCATAAAAACTCCATAAAAACAGTATATAATCATCATATAAACATCATTGAATGCTACCCACTATATTGGGATCACAATCAAGCCTTACCCACAATGAAATCACAACCCTCTCTTGAATGGGGTTCTTTGGATTCACAATTGAAGGGAAACTAGGGGGGATTCATGGATGGAAGAATCCATGAATAAATAAGCTTCACATACCTTAGATTGGAGCCTTAAACCCAGCTTCAAACCTTGGTGAAATCGTCCTAAAGCAGCCTCCAATCTCTCTTCTTCTTCAATGGTGGTTTTGGGAGAAATTTTGGAGAGAAAGGTTTTTGATTTGGATTATAGGGTCTAATTGGCTATTGTACTGCTTAAATACTCTTCAAATACCTAAATAACCGCCAATAATTAATCCTTAAAGTTCCCAAAAGACCCCTGAAACTATTGGACAATTTAACAAACTCAAATTTGACTTAAAAATGACGCAACCCAATCTGGGCACTTACTGCAGTGTTGTATTTAATGTTTTTTGAATTTCATGAAATGATAAGAAGGAAATTAGTCATGTTTTTTAGTACTTCAAACAAAAGATATTACATTTTCTCTCTTAACGAACCAACACTGTAGCTAGTAAAAAGAAAACCTCTTTCTAGTCTCCTAAATCAACATTAACTCATATTTTGTCTTGCAACGTCCCAAAACTAGATCCATAACAAGGGATAATGGAAGTCTCAAATTGGGAGATGGTGATGAAATTGGGCTTTCTTAGGATCCTAGATCTTCAAGTTTATTGTTCGAATTGCTTTCTCAGATTGGCTCTTAGTGGAAACGTCTAAGAAGTTAGAACAAGAAACAACATACCATCATAGTCTTTGGTTTAGTACTACTCTTTTATCTAATTGTAATAGCTGAAGACTAAATTATAAAATTGGAATTCCTGAAGTCCCCAATTTCGTCTCCACAATTCCTGTTTGAACTTCTGTTTTCATTTCCTGTTATTATAGAGTTATTTTAACCTTGTGTAATAGTTTCATAGTTTTGAAGTTCTTTGACAATGTATTCGGGAATTTTTTTAACAGAGGAATGTGATTTCTAAATTGAACAAATATGCGTTAATTTAAGATAAAGCTGATTTTGTAAAAAACAATATTGGGGCTAAACTCTATCAATCATTTGACTAAAAGCTTTTGCATTAGCATAAGAATAAGGCTACATTCATTGAAGTTTTTTACAGTTTCTTTCCATTAAAAATTTGATGAAGAAGATTGACAAATTAATAACACTCCACATGAAGTGACTCTAGAACTTGTGGAGATAAGGGACATATACTCTGCTCAATCGATATGCAAAACCCAAGGCTGATCAAGAAAAAGATTACCCATGAAGAGATCATTGTCGTATAATGATAATTTCTTTGAGATGTTTGAGCACATCCTTACTTGACATTGGACATGTACAAAAGTTTTTTAAATGGCTGCAAGGTGTGTGTTGAAATGTAGGATGTAATTGTGGAGAATGTCTCTAAGAATTATGAAGGTTGAAGTGTTTGGTTAAGGAAGTTGTTCAATGATGATTATTCTCTTTGGTTCATCGAATTGTTCAAGGGTCGCATATTGGCCGATGGTGATGAAATTGGTCTTTATTAGGAACCTAGATCTTCAAGTCTAGTGTTCAAATTTGGCCCTAAGTGGAAAGGTCCAATAATTTAGTACCAGAAATAACATATATTCGATCTTGGTCTTTAGTATATCATTACTCTTTCATGTAATTGTAATAGATGAAGTCTTAATTATGAAATTGGAATTCTTGAAGTTCTCAATTTAGCTTGCGCAATTCCCTTTTTGTACTTGTTTTTTGATTCCCTAAATAATAGTATTTTTTGAAGTTCGTGTAATAGTATAGTAGTTTTGGTGTTCTTTGTCAACATTTCTTATACTGCTCATTACAAAGGATCTTAATATGTGAAATAAGTTTATATACTGACAGAAAATGCCTAGGATCAATGACCTAACATGACCTAATTAAGGAACTCTTTAATCATCAAGGGGTAATCTTTAAGTTGATGGATTCTGTAATATATAGTGAAATATATAATATGTCTATAGCAAATAAGAGTACAAAGTATTGGGGGCATTTTTGAATAAAAGAATGTAATTTCTAAATTGAACAAAGATGTATTAACATAAGACAAAACTTATTTTGTAACAATATAGGGTCTAAACTCTTTCAATCATCCTAATGAAAGCTTTTCTTAGCACACAAATAATTGTACTTCATTTAAGTCTTTGTTTCCATTTTTATCCATAATACCCTTAGCTACTGTTTTTAGCCTGTAATCTAGTTTCCTCGCATCATTTCTTTGTAATAACAAATATTGAAGGTTCTTGTGATAACTCACGTTGTTCAGTCACAATTTTTCAGAATATCTTGTAGCATCATTCTTTAAAGGTCTTAAAGTTGGTACATTCTTTCTTAGTTTTTATATTTCTTCTGATATAACCTTCTCTGCATTTTTACTTGAATTTTTTGATATCATCGATCGTCTTCACACCTTGATTTTGTAGATGTAAATTTATTTTGTACATGAATTCTAGTAACCATGTGTTTGCGTTAGCATTAGTCAATGTAGTTCTCTAAGATTCATCTAATATAATCTGCACAATAACATCAAAGAGACAGTGTCCATTTTGATGTTTTATGGGATAGCAACTACAATTAAGTTTTAAAGGTGAGTCTGCCGAAGTTGATATACTCACACCAAATGCTTGAAAATAAGGACCTAACATGACCTAAAAAAAGGCTCTCATTTCATGCACAAACTCACTTGTAGAAGATTACCCCAAGCTTATCTTCTCTCATCATATCTTTAACATATTCCTCAATCATCATGACTGAATCTTTAAGTTGGTGGCTTCCATACTGTGCGATTGACTTTACTGAAGCAAAACCTTTTGGGATCTCCATAATACTTCTATTCCTTGTCCATGGGAAAAGACTCCTCTAGGTCTTCTAGTAATAAAAGGTTGAGCTAATATAGTTTTCTCAAATTCTCTTACTTTCTATTTATTGGGATATATAAAATTAACCATGTGTTTAGATATAATATTTATAATAGAATAATTATTTTTTCAATTATAATAGATCATATATTCGTTAATTTTGTTTGTTTACTTATATGGTATATGATTTAGTATATTGAGTTTTAGCTTATGCACAAAGGATTAAATTATCAATTATTATAAGTATTGTGTTCTTTGATCACAATCTAAGATGTAAATCGAACATGCCATCAGTATGATTGTATCACAAGATTATAGGTAGTTTATCTTGATTATGGGAATAGATAGTTCCAAATTCTTGTGCTAGTGTATTTTGTATGTATTGAATAGGACAGAGTAAAGATAGTTGCTTTACACTGACTGTCAAAAGTATATTATCCAAGTTATGACATGTTCTTATAATTTTAATCCTAATATAACTACTAAGCTATGACATATACTTATATTCTTAATCCTAATATAACTACTATGATATGCATGTATTAGTTTATTATTTTGGTTTATTTACTGATGAGATTCTAAGATTGGTAAATATGTCTTGTAGAATGGATGATAATAATATAAATTGATGATATAATAAGTTAGTTAATGGAATTTGTGTTTCGATATAGAGATTGATAATATGCCTTTTGAGAAGCGTATAAGTTTCATCGTGTCAAACCTTGCAAGTGGATTTATGAATTCGATACATGAATAATTTAAGCACTACCTAAAGAAAATTAATCATTAAATTAAATTTGTTGAGATTTTAATTTATTGATTAGTATATGTAATCTTAACATGTAGAATTACATATGTGTACAGGGGATAATTTAGAGATGTAAGTAGAGGAGTGCAATTACGAATTTCTAGTGAAATGATTTTTAATTTACGGAGAAGGGCCTAAAATTATATCAAGTACTTTAATGGGTACAAAATTAGCCTTCATCAAAATACCCCTAACATCCACCTTTCGGCTCAAAAATACTCTTATATCTAACGGATCACACTCATTAGGTGGATGGAGGGTAATATTGTACCGAATCTCATAGTTTAAGAGCATTTTAGTCCCTTCTCCGTTAAAATAATTTGAAATCTTAATATAAAAGATCACATGATTGACTTAATTTTGAATTTCATAATAAATTTTGTTGACACCCAATTTTGTACCTCCACAATATAAATTAATCATCTAGCTTCTTAAATTCCAAACGAGTTGAAACAATTGACTTTATAAAATTCAAAATATTTTTCAAGTCTTTTAGAGCAGCTTTAGCCGCTTTAAGTTATATATATATATATATATATATATATATATATATATATATATATATATATATATATATATATATATATGTCTTCATGCAATTGGTTTATTTTATAAATATTCAAAAATCGTCTCAAAAATGTTTTGTTTTAGTAAGTATTTGATTAATTAATTTAGTTATATACTACTTAATATCTTGAATTATTTAGTTCATATTCGAAGTTAATTATTTTATTTTGTTAAGATTGAGAAGCTCGTTTGTTAACTATATTAATTCGTGTTGTTTATTCATTGATCGAGTTTGCTATGTAAATTTTATTTCGCTAATTCCAAAGACCTATGCCCAGCCCAACATTAATATAAAATCAGCAACCCTTTCCTCCTTCAAACCCAATTCCAAAAAGGCCAAATTTAAATTCAAATGTTAGCAACTGCCCATCCCCTTTGCCACTCCAATTCAGCCTACCCATTTCGTCTTTACCAAATAGCCCCGACCCGGCCCAGTTCGGAGTCCACAAAGAAACCCAGAACATCAACAACTACAACAAGTACACGGTATGAAGCAGATCAAACGATATTGCGCGTGACGGCGAGACGACGCCTAGACGCTCCTAATGTGAGAGCGAGTTAAGGGAAAATATTCACAGCTCAACAAGGCGCGTACCAGCACTCTGCGTCGCTTTTGTCTCCTTCCTCAACGTCTCCCTCAGCTCGTACCGTCGCAGCAGAAAAAGCAAAAGCAGGTCACGTAAATTGTACTTGGTAGCATGAAATTGCTCCACGTCGCGCCCAAGGACGTTGGGATTGAATCCCAGCCATCTGTTCCCCCTTTCCCATTTCGGAATGGTTTGAATCTTCAGAAAAAGGTGTCTTGCCTAAAATGGTCAAAGTTTTGAATTTTGAATTTCGATTTCGGTTCCTTGTCTTATTGTTTTTTCACCCCTTTCGCCAAAAAAAATCGAACACTAATTTTTGCCTATATATATATATATATATATTATTTATTAGCCTCGTTAACACTTTAAATTATATTCCTTTAGAAATTTCTTATTTTAGTTTATTTCCCCTTTAAATAATTAAGTAAAATGAAGTAGTATAACATAAATAAAATAAGTAAAAGATTTGAATTTACTTAACTTAGTCAAAATTTGGAAATTAGTTTTTTTGAAAGCTTATTTAGTCAAATCGCCGTTCAACCGCGACTTAGCGGACATTCCGAGGGTCTAACACTTTGTTGGAATGTACATTTGAACTTCGAACCCTTTTTCAACTAATTTTAGCTGTTTAAATCTTTTGAAAATTAATTATAAAGTTTTTTCTTGATTTTTGTTAAAACTTAAGTGGCGACTCTGTTAATTCGGGAAATCAATTGCTCTTAAATTACAAGATTAATTGACTTTTCGAAACTTAGTCATTTTTATTATTTATTATATTTTTTCGTAAAATAGAAATGACGACCTCGTTGTGGACTAATTAAGTTCTAACCAAAAGAATTTGACTGTTTGACTAATTGTTATTATTGAATTACTTATTTGTGGTTAATGTGTTTAAATTATATAACAGGCATTGCATTTCATGGCATCTTCCGATATATATGTATAGGATATTAAAGTACGGTTTGCGGAACCGCAACCGGACTTTTATATACTCAACCTTTTTTGGAATTAACGGCAATTTTTTGGTTCGTCGTGAGTCCAATGGTTGTCGTGAGTTCCAGCCCAAATTGTCCATTTGGGTTCTCGGTCTTTTCAAAAGCCACTTCTTGTGAACTAGCGTAGAGTCGAGCCAAAATCTCAAATTTAACAGCATTTGAAACAAGATTACCCTACACCCAATGCGTGTTGCGCCCATTAGAAGTCCACCTTGTGTCTACACTGGCCATTTGTCAATAAATAGACAATCATGCGTACGTGTTAATTGAAGAATGTATATGTGTTTTTAAATTGTCAAATCCGGGGAGCACCCCCCAGAAGTAACATAGGCGTACTTGACCTCTCGGAGGTCTTATACAAGCCCACAGTTATCATTCATAGCATTGACATAGTTAATTTAGCGGAAAATTTAAAACTTTCTTAGCACATCATATGCTAGAACATTACTTCATATATATAAAACATAAGTCATAATACATATATAGAACTTAAGTCTCTTTGCCATCTTAGACTCAATGACTTTAGAGTACATTAGGGGCACGACCCTTAAGACATAATACATAACTATTAAATTTTCAATAAACTTTACAGTAAAGACATAAGTAGGAGATCCTTGACCTTAAGGATTCCTTTCATTGAGATTGTGAATCGTCTATCAAGCTCTTCACCATTCAACACATCCTTTAAGAATCCATAACGTACACTTTGTGTAAAAAATAGAGAAGAATGAGATTAGTACAAGAATGCACTATGTATGACAACCATGCAAAAACTTGCATTTAAAAGAGACATTTTCCTTGAAATCATACTTCATACAATTTAAATAAATCATCATAAAACCTTTATACAATAGCATTCATATCGTTTACATTCTTCATAACCATAATCAAAGGACAAACATCATATAAAATCATATATAGAATTTATGACATTTTTGAAGCCACTTTACAGTAAGCTACTTTTATGTTACAGTGAGCATTCTTTCCTATTATTCATTAACTTCCCAAGTAACCCACTAGTGATACTTGGTGAAATGTATCACCTTAAGGCCACAAGCAAACATACATATCATCTACACAAGACAACACATACTATCATAGAAGAATAGTACAACATAGGGATAGTTAAGCTAAGACTATAACGACAATTACAGTAAACTACCTTTAACTTGCACATATACCAACTACACTTCACATTAATGCATTATAAGACCTTAATCACAATCCTACCCTAATACTACTAGTGCAATGTATATGTGAAGCCCCATAACCTCACACATACTTAGTAAACCTATCATAAGACCACAAGACTTACCATCCAATTCATACATCAACAAGTAAGTAAAGATAACTTCATTCATGTCAATACAAGACCTTCATCATATCGTAATTTAAACAAACATAGTGCATATAAAGATAAGATCACGTCATCTAGACTCATACCATGCACATCTTCATAACAAGTAGACAAATACTATAATGTCATGCATAAAGAACATATACATAGTGACATGCATTAGAACACCTTCCTAGATCTTCCTAAGGAGGTACTTGTGCAATGTCTAGATAGGTTCATTACTTCCACCTACTCTAAGTAACCTCCCTTAATTCATTCAATTTGGGGTCTTAGTCATTTACTTCCATTGTCCATTTTACTATAGAGAAACTATAGTCTTAACCTACATAGACCATGTGATTCTAAACATGGAATCCGGTATCATAAAACCCCACACCGAAAGAAGGTGGTCTACCGGCCAAAGTAGAACCAAACATGACATAGCTTTCTAGGTGGATCCACTAGCTAGTATCCTAAGGTGGCAACATAGTTTGTGGAACTTGGGGGAAATCATGGAAATATCAACTCTACACCCTTTGTTGGGTCAGGAGTCTATCCACCCCGTGAGGACCGTAGTGAACCCTACCTTCCATATGTGGAGAAGTGTCACACCCTCATCTACAAGTTCACTCGGTGCTAAGCTAAGTTCCCTTTATTAAAAAAGCCTTTATTATCATTTATTTGTAAAACATAGGCTTAGGAGATTCATCCCCTCGTATGCTTAGCTCATAGGTCATAGATGAAAGTTCATCAACCTAAATCATGCGAGAAGATCCTTTCACATTGACATAGCATATGTATTAGCACTATCTAGTTTAGGATACACTTTAGCGAAAAAGAGAAGTTATGAATTAAAGGGATTCAAAATAAAATGAGTTAAAATTCAAAGTTTGAGTTCTCAATTGGAAAAGAATGAAAAGAACTTGAGAAGAAGCGAAGATGATTGGAAAATTCTTTAAAAATGTGATGTCAATGAACCAAATTGGCCATACCTTAACCCTCATCCCTATTAAAAGCCTAAAATAACCTTGATTTCTTGCATGATATAGGTTGTGTGATGATTGGAAAATAAAGGAAACCTATGGGAAGAAGCCTGAATGTATTTCTCTTTTAAGACAGTGAGAGTTACATTGATTCCTTATTTCGTTGTTAATTTTCGTTTGTGAAAGAATAGATCGTTCTTTATGTGAGGGAACTTGAATCCATTTATTAAACATGGTCTTACATTAGACAGAAGCTAAAGTTCTTGAGTTTGTGTTGAAACCGGTTAGTCATCATTTGAAGCTTTTTGATCATGATTAAGTGCTGCATGTTGTTGAGAGTAGTCTTGTAATTGCACTTGCATGTTATCTCTCACTGGTAATTTTTTGTACACCCTTATTAATATAATTGTGTTCTTAATATACTTGATGAAAGACAAACACTTAAGTTTGGCTGTTGATGAGTGGTAGATTTGCACTCATTTGAGGTCTTTTTAGCTCAATAATTAGTGTTCTCAATGCCTAATTTTGTCATATTCTAATAATATTTTGATGATTTGCAGGTATGAAGGCCAATGGACAAGGTAAGGAGGAATGTTTAGAGGACTGTAAGAATGAGTGAAAAGAAGTGCAAAACTTATATTGATGATTGCCCAACAAGAAAGGCAGATAGCCTAGTGAGCATGACTTCGCCCAAAAGTGACAACACTTGTTTCAGTCGAGACATTATGGCAAAGTCTAAAAAGGAAATCTGATTCGTTGAATGAGAAAGGCGACCTTGCTGACCATCACAAAAAAATGACAGTGCAAGGAGAAAAATTGAAGTCTCAAAAAGTGAACCAAGGTGGTATTCGGCGATTCACCGAATGTGAAAGGCTGACTCAAAAGAGCTTACCAACTGATGATCTACCAGCGGAATTCTAGTGCAAGAGAAGGTGAGCTGAAACATCATTGGCAATTCAATGAAAGAGCTTCTTGAGCCCGACTAACGTCGTCCAAAGAATAACATGTTCACTTTATGGGTCAAATTTTTGAAAACTATAAATAGCCAAAGGAGATAATGAAAATAGTTGTATTTAGAGAGAAACTTGTACTTTTGAGAGAAATACTTTACCTTGTGAAGGACATTTTCTAGTTTCAGGGTTTTTCAACTTTGTAATTGAATTTGACAAATAAATGTTGAATCCAAAGAGGGTTTGCTTGAAATTCCTCAATTTCATGTTACCGAGTTGATTTCTTGGAAAGTATAATTTTTGTACTTTGTGATGGGTGGCTAAATATTTTAAATCTAGGGGTGCAATAATGGGGTTGTTAGTTCATTTACTGTAGTGCGTATTATGTTATGTTATGTTTTTCTATTGTTCATAATGAATTTTGGATTAGCATGGGGTTAATTTATGGGTTAAGGTTTCAAAATTATTTCTTACCATGCTCGAAATAGATTGATTAAAGCGGACAATTATTTTGATACTAGATATTTAGGTTTGATGTCTATAACTTGCTTTAAAATAGAGGTAATGAGCCAAATCAATTTGCCCTATTTTTGCATCAAAATAAATAATAGGAAAAGCTATTGGGTTTCTTAGATTAACATATAGATGAGAGTGAAAGGAGATTCTACACAAGGATGCTATGAGATTGAAAGAAGATTAGTGTCACTGAAGATTACCTATTATATTCATGAATTTTTATCACTATATAGAAGAAAAATTACCATTATCTGACATTTATTTCAAATCCCCGCACCGCTAGATTGCTTGTTACTTCTTGAATTTCCCATATTTTAGTAAAATTTTGATAATTTGATTTTATTAAACTGGTGGAATCATTCATCCACTTATTTTTACTTCTATAAATGATTGATTTTACAATCAAAATTTCATGATAAAATTATTTACAATATACTATTCCCTGTGGGGTTCAACCTCGACTATTCGTTGGGTATTTTATTTGCTACGACTCTTTTCCTTTTTATTGGTTTTAAAAAAGACATTTGAGCATTATCAATCCTAGTTTGAACAACAAACGGTGATTGGTTGTTCCACCAATAACTTTTGGGATTCAGAGAATAAGGGTGAGCACTGTGTCCTTGATTAGTTTGTCTTCTCTACTTATTTAGCTAGTCTTTTCCATTTCATGATAAGCTTTGTTGGTACACCTTTTTTACTTGTACTTTTATTTCTAGAAAAATTTGTACTTGTGACTTCTAGGTTTATGGAGGGATCTTTTGGATATGGCTTTTCGTTTTCTTCAGCTTTTGTTTTGTTCTATGGTTCAATTTGATTTCTATTTTATTCTACCCTTATACTGATTACTTGTTGTTTTTGATTACTGGTTGGCTTTCCTATTGGTAGGTTATTGTAGATTTCATCATGACTAATTAGTTGAGTCATGAAAAGTTGGTATAAGAGCACTATGTTTTCCTATCTAACTTGTACAATGTTATTATATAGTAGAGTCCTGCATATTGGTGTAGATACGTCTGTGTACTAGGAGGCTACAGTGTTCGTTTAGTAATTACCCCTTATTTGTATTAATTTTGTGCAGTGATATCTCACTTATTTCATTCTTCTCACAAGATGGCTGGTATACACCGCAAACCGTCTCCAGGTAGGATTGACCTCCATTGTTTGCTAGGGGTACAACACTAGCCTCGGAGAGAAGAAGCATATGAAGCCTATAGAGAACCCTTGACAAGCTGGGGTTTCTATTCATCTAGTGGTGTTGGGCCAACCTAGCTGCTACTTAGACAAACTATTGCACCAGATTTATCAAAAGGCATTACACAACTTATGAATGTGTTACAGAGCATTCAACAGGCTCCAACTGCAATTAAAGTTACACCAGCACTGCAAGATCAACCTTCTTCGGAGGCTCCTCAAGATAAGGTACCACCTGGGGGTGCCCAACCCGTGTTTGTGGATGAATCTTTTCAGCTAGAAGAGTAGAAGATTCTCGGAGAGTTTCTTAGGATTTTACCTTTACGTTTTTTGGGCTATTGTTCAGGATGACTACGAGTTTCTAACTATTTGTTGGGGATGGATTCATGCACTGGGCTTAGTGGAGTTGACAGGAGCTGACTTTACTTCTTATCAGTTAGATGGGCCAACATAGAAGTGGTGCTAAACATTCATTCAGAACATGCCATTTGGGTCTTCTTCGATTACTTATACCATGTTTCTAAGGGCTTTTTTTCTAGTTTTATCCCTCATAGAGTGAAACATCGACTATATAATTAGTTCTCCAGGTTTGCGTATGGATTCTTGACTAAGTTACAGTATGAGGTGAGGTTTCATAAGCTCTTCCGCTATGATACTATGCTATCACGCACAAAGAATGAGTGAGCTTGATGCTTTATCCGTGTGCTGAGACAACTATAGATCGAGACTTAGTCTATGGTCTCTAGGGGTTATTCCTTTCTTGATTTTGTTTTTCACGCCTGCACCATTGAGAAGTTTCGTCATGAGGCCCATTGGGGTAGCGAATAGAGATCTAGGTATGAGCACATCTTTAATGGGTCCCTTCCCAGGTCTAGAGATGCTGATGATAGGACCCAACAATAGTTTCAAAAGGTTCAATATAACCTATTGATGTGCCATGATTTTACGACATTTCTAATGCATTTCACTTAAGAGTTATGTGTTTCTAAAACCTTTTTGTAGTGTTTTAAACATGTTTTGTGTCTTATTTTGCAGGAAAGATGTTTAGGTGGAAATAAAAGAAAAAAACTAAAAATAGTGCAGAACCATACCTACGAAGGTGGTCGACTGTCCGTCGTTCAATCGAAGGACCGTAGGTGGTGACCGTAGATGAGAAGCTCAGGACATTAAAGGAAAATCAGGGAAGTCTGACCAAGTGTGGAACCACGAGAGGCAATGATGGTCTGTCGATTGATCGATGGACTGTACTGGTGAACTGGCGTTTGGATCAGAGAAGGTTCAGTACCTGATCTTGGAATATTCTAGGTATGGAGCTACGGAGGAGCATCGACGACCTATAGATGGATCGACAACCCGTACTATTGGTCTGTCGTTTGATTCAGAGAGGGTTCCATCGGGGAGAAAAGTATATTTTAAGCCCGACTGACAGAAGCAGTCTACAGACCGTCGAATCAGTTGGTTCGTCGATTGATTTCGCGTTACCTAAACAAAACTTTCCTTATTTTAATTGATTTTGCTTTATGACTTTTTTTTCTATATATAGGGTATTAAAACCTTGTTTTTACAGTTAGCTACTATTACTTTTGTTGTACTTTGTGTGTTGGAGATTGGGTTTTTGCAACTTTGGCAATTAACCAATTTCAGGATTTGGTTTAAACGATTTTTCTTGCAAATTGAAGTGAAGATTTATGAGTTTATTCTTCTTGTAAAATATAAGAATAAAATTTAGTCAACTATTTCCAGGCTTATAGAGGCCTCATTCAATACTTTAGAGGGTGACGAGTACAACCAGAGTAAGTTTTGCTCTAGTTAGAGTCATGGTCCCATTCATTTTCTTCAAGCCAAGGTGGACATTCTTTTTAGATTCGATCACCTTTTAGCTATTTTGATTATGGAGAGTTGGATCATTAGGCCAATAATTTTCCTTTTCCAGAGCTTGATTGCTCCTATCCATAGGTAGGCCCACCAGCTCAAGCAACAACACCTCCAACCAAAGCTCAATATTAGGGTCAAGAATGTTGTGGTATTCATTAGGGTATTTTGGGTAGTCAACAGGGAGGTAGGTTAGGTGGTACATGAAATAGCAAGGGCAGAGGTGTACATGTCCACTTCTATGTGGTGTTACATCAAATAGAAAGGGCAGAGGTGTACATGCCCATTTCTATGTATATGCAGCTCCAATTAGGCGGAGGTTGAGGCATTAGATGATTTGATCACATATACAATTCTCTTATTCAAGCACCCCGCTTCGACTTTATTTTATTTGGGATCTACCTTTTCTTTTGTGTTTGATCATTATGCTTCTCTCATGGGCTTGAATTTTGAGCCTATGATAGCACCGTTGTGTGTTTCCACCCTCATGGGTGAGTCTTTAGCAGTGGATCAGGTGTTATGATCATTTGGGGGCGTGGGACTTAGGCCGACCTTATTTTCTTGATATGTTTGATATTGATGTAATTTTTGGAATGGTGTTGTTATCCCCCTATATAGTGGTCTTAGATTGTTCCTCTAAGACCATTACCTTATCGATGCAAGGTATTCCCCAGGTGATGTGGTAGGGCTCTCATAGTAGCACATCTGTTGGAGTTATTTCCTTCTTTCGGGATTAGAGGATAGTAGCTAGTGGGTGTTTATATTATTTTACATATTTAAGTGATGTAAGATAGAAAGTACCTCTTGTTGATTCATTTACCATTGTCCATAATTTTGTAGATGTGTTTCCTACCGACATACCTGACCTACCCGTACATTGTGATATTGATTTCTCTATTGAGATTGAGTCGAGTACTCAACCTTTTTCTATTCTACCTTATCAAATGTCTCCTCGAAAGCTCAAAGAGCTTATTCAACTTGATGATATCTTAGGTAATGGATTAATTAGTCCTAGTGTATCACTTATGGACGATTACAATATTTTTATGAAGAAGAAGAACGGTATTGAATGTAGTTCATTGAATAAGGTGACACCAAAGAACCATTAGTACATGCCTAGGATTGATGATATGTTTGACCAGCTTCAGGGTGCTGGAGTGTTGTTGAAGATTAATCTGAGTTTCGGTTACCACATGTTGAGGACTAGGGCAGAATACATCTCTATGACCACAGTTAGGACTTCATATGTCCACTATGAGTTCCTAGTGATGTATTTTAGGTTGACTAATGTCTGCCGCCTTTATGGACTTGATGAAATGTGTGTTCAGGTCGTATCTTGTTTTCATTCGTCATAGTGTTCGTATATGATATCCTTGTATACTGATGGATGAAGAGAGATTATGAGCAACATTTGAAGATTATGCTCTATACTTTGAGAGATCAATGACTTTATGCAATATTTTCAAAGTGAGAGTTTTTTATTGATTAGCATTCTTAGGTACATCATGTCCATGGATGGTAATGTGGTATATTCGATGAAAATTTAGGATATTCGTGATTAGCCTAGGCCCACTGCAGTTAGTAAGATTCGGATCTTTATTTGATTGGAAATATATTTATGGTTTATCAACACATTTTATGAAGAATCAATATTGGTTTGGGTTACAAATAGTGACATGTGGAACATGTTGTGTTTCTATTTGGTTGGATTATCGAATTATAGTAGATGACTTATGGGGGCACCACATTATGGACTTATAATTCTACATGGTCATTGAGGATTTCAATGGAGTTGAAGGTACTGTGATGATGGGACTATAAAGATAGTTGTGATGTGATATATAGACACTTGATGGTAAACATAGGTTATGCACTTATGGTATAAAAAATTATTGAGATGACCAAGAATTTCTCTATGTTTTTGCATGGGTATATGGCGGTTTGAATAGTAATTGAAACGTGGTATGTGAATTTTTTTTGGAGTTGACATTGGGAAAGTACTATCATGTTAGAAATTAGTGATATTAGCCTTGGATGGTACCCCTACTCATTGGATGCTTGCATTGAAAGAGAGGAAGCCATAGTTCATATCTTCTAGAGATGACAAAGTTTTTGCTAGAGACCTCGATACTAGTAGAGGTTTGAGAGTAAAGTAAATGGATAGTATGGTTATGATGTGTTGTTAGTATTAACAGCATTGGTTTAAGTGGATTAGTATGAAGAGAATGTGTGGTTTGATTAATTGAGTATATGTACGATTGTAAAAGGGGGCCATAGTGGTTAATTGTGGGTAGCTTAAAATCAAAGAGATGGATACAAACGAATGAAAATGTTTGATATATTCTCCATGGAAGGATTATTCGATATTATTCGACCTTGGTTTTATACATTTTAATGTGACCACTTACTTGACATATCAGGACACTTAATCCAATACTAAGTGTCGACGGTCGTTAGTAAGTAATATAACCCAACTAAATTATTTGGCGTCAAATCCCACAGTGAGTGGTTACGAGAATTAATAGTCAAGTAAGAATCAGTTCAAATTAGTTATAGCTAAAGACATTTACAAGTGAAAACATCACAAATTAAAGGGGTGTCACAAGTGTCACTTATCAAAAAGAAGGGTTTTGCAGTCAATTATCAACTAAAACTGAAAATAAGTGAAAATACAAGTATGGAGACGGGATTCTTGGGATGGGATAGGATTATGGGATAAGACAAACAACCGGGTAATCACAATTAATAGTAAATACATGCATATTAGTGATTAGGATAGACTTTGTTGGGGTGAACTCTCTCTCCAACAATTTACCCCGAATCAAATTGGTTTCTCTCGAACACCAATAAGCGGAAATTAAGCACAACATTTGCCTTAGTCCATTCACTCTCTCGAGCTGAACCCATGACAACCCAATACCCACATACCATTGATTCAATAGTTTTTGTTTCAAAACCTCTCTCTCGAGCAAGCCCAAAACGCTAAGCTAAGATTGTATTTTCCACTACAACCCCATTACATTCAACCACAACTATCGAACAAAATCACTTCTACACAACAAATAAACTAATAATTAGCACTACCCAACACTTATATAAACCCATAATCACATAATCACACCCCAAGAATTGGGGTTTTAGCTAGACATAGTAAAAATAAAGAAATCGATACCAATTGTTGTTTCCATCAACTGGGTACGATTGATATTGCCTTTACACGGGTCTACAATGAAGAATCTTCAACAACCACTTCTAATTTTTTGGAATTGGAAATCTTCAAAAGCTAAAGGAAAATGTCTAAGACAATGTTCAAATCTAGAATAATAATTCCCAAATTGATTGCTTAATTTCTAGATTACTCAATGTCTTGATAGTAAAGTAACAATTTAAAAATGTATTTATAGTTGTCGAGAATTGTGTTCCAGGGTCAGTCGGCGTAACAAGTCTGGATCACTATTCCACTCGGTGATCCGTCATCTGTTATTTGTATCGCCGTTTTACTTTTGCCTTTAGTATACTAGACATTTTTTAACTTTGGGAGATATAGTATTGCATCGTTGAACCATTCGACGACTCTCCGACTTCTTCTTTTGATTGCCGGCTTTATTTTCTCTTTGATGACTAAGCACACTGGAACAGAAGGCGAGATCAAGGCCATTCGGCGACACACCTAATGGGTTAGGCGATCCTCATGCCTTCTTTTCTTCGTTCTTTCAGCTTCGTTGTTTCTTTTCACTCCTTAGTGCCCACGCTTTGTTCCTCACTCCAATTCCCTGAAACTAAAGGACTTATATCATTATAGGAAAAAAGTATGTATTTAAGGACACTAAATCTATTAAAATAAAGCCCTAAACGAGTCAAAATGGTGGAGTCCTCAACCACTAACTTTTTTCCAAATATGGTTTGGGTATGGTTCACTCCCTGTGTCTATGCGTGTTTTTACTTTAGGAGTGGATCTCTTTTCGTAGATCGGGTATACAAATCCTCTGATGTTCTCTTCGTAGAGTAGGATGCTTGAGAAAATTTGGTCATTTAAGATTTGACAGATTCGGTGTTGCCTTGGGGATGTTTAAGATTTCCAATATCATTACATGTACCACCTTGCTTTAAGAATTTATTTAAGAGATACCATGGGTATTGTAAGTTGTTCGATAGTCCTAACGTTCATCTCATCGTTAAGGTAATATTCTGGCTATGTGAGATCTAAGGTGGAGACCATTAGGTCTAGATCTGCCATTCTTAAGAGTTGTCTACAATCACATCTACTCATTTAGAATTTTTATTGTGTTGTTAAAGGTTCTATATGATTGGGTGTATCGCTCGCTAGGTGGGTTACCTTATCATTTCCTTCTTTGGGTTAGATAAGTTTGATTATCCTTTAATGAGTACTCGATGTCTAACAATTTGATATTTGTAGCTCTAACTCATGGAAAGACTATGTTGTAAGAATGGAATCTTGATAATATATGTGATGGTTCGTGCATTATGAGTGTGTGGTGGTTGGCTTAGGTTCACATCTTGTTGTAGTCAGTATTAATTCAAATTTTTATAGTTGTTATGTGAGAAAAGATTTGTCCCGGAGGTTGTGTTATGTCTAGAGGGTGTCAGACAAAATTGGGTTCATGGGTTATCTTGTGGCTTTATAATGAATCCTTATTTGTTGATCTACCAAATTTTTTATTTGAAATTTTAGTTCTTAGCGGTTTATGTTGTTGGGATTGTCTTAAGGAGAAATTACTTGGACAGATGAACACCTACTTTGTAAACTATACATCATGCTTTTGGTAACATTGACTACTCATCATCATCATCATCATCATCATCATCATCATCCTCTTTCTTCCTTTTCCTCTTCTTCTTCTTCTTCTTCTTCTTCTTCTTCTTCTTCTTCTTCTTCTTCTTCTTCTTCTTCTTTTTCTTCTTCTTCTTCTAATGTATATTGGAAGATGAACATTATTTTTAGTGGTATATAATGAAATGAATCGAAGATCATACTTAGGATTTTTGTAAATTACTATTATACCTTTCATGATAATTGTCGTGAATCTTCTAGTTATTAGAATGCTTAAGTTGTACAAATTGTGGTTTCCGGTACCAATTTGTGTTTCAAGTTTCAAAATGGATTTTTTTCTGGTCCATCAATTTTGCATGGTAGAGTTTAGTCTAGGAGAATTGTAAGTTTCAGATTCAGAGCTTTTTTCGTAGATATGAAGTCTTAGTATTGAAGTTGAAGATATTTTAGTCTTTGGGTTGACTTTCATCAACATTCAGATTTTGGATTCTCGGATCATATTTCTAACAACGTTATTGGATTCAGGGGATGATATTAGGCTAAATGGAGGTCTTGGTTATATTTTAGAGGTCCCAAGCTCAATTTTGTACTTTAGGTGTTATGTTAATTTATTATGACCTTCATGGGTTCGAGTAAAAAAGACATAATATTCGTGTCTTGATGGTTCCATTGAGTGTGGAACATCGAGTTTTGCTGGGAATCATTTCTTTTGTGTGTACGGGGTTCCAGATATATCTTGAGAGTCAATTCAGTGAGTCTTTGTGTGTTGGTATTTTGTCGTTGATGGTGTCTGGTGATCTCTGTGTAAGAGGGACGTCAGAGGACAGACCTCTACATTCACAAAGGAGATCCTATGTTCAAGGAGGGCCTTGTAGTCAAGCATCTACATTCGTTCAGAAGCTCCCGCATTTTAGAGAGTTAATCTTGAGTGTTCATGTTCGTGAACATCCGTTACAGTGTTATAATTCTAAAATTTGGGGGTTTTCCACATTTTTCAATATTTTTAGTTTTGGGGGAACCCTTATAAGTGATTTGAAAGAGAGAATTCAAGATAAATCTCTTGGGTTTTTGATTTTTTCCTTGAATATCGTTCACCATAAATCTTCTTTCACTTTACATATCACATTTGTATCACCCCTAAAAATTCTAAGTTAAGACTCGAACCATTCTTCATTTGTGAATAAGATCGTATGGGGTAATTCTTAAGTTGTCCATATGTGTAAAGGTCAATTATTTAGTGTAGAATTGAATTTGGATATGAATTAAGGTCACTAGAATTCCCTCACATAAAGTTGAGTTGAAAGGGCTTCTAACCTATTAAGTTTTCACATAAGATTCTATTTGAGTGAACTTCAAACAACCATATATCTTAGAATTTAAAGAGTTACGTGGTCTATAACCTATGAAATAAAAGGTATTTGGATCTTATTCCTAACGACACCTATTGGAGAAGTATATGAGTGTCGAGTAAGAAGTTATGACCATTTTTAATAATCTGATACAATGCGGTGAAATATTATTAGCCGGCAGAAAACATTAAAGATGGTCATTTTTGTCTTTTAACCTCTAAAAACCTCTAAACGAATTTGTTTGACTTATATAAGGCCCAAAACAATCTGATTTTCATTCGTAAATCCCTCATTTTCTTCTCTCTCAAACACGAAGGCAAAACCCTAAGCAAAAAACAAAGCATAAGACTTCCATTCAAGATTCTTTAAATATTTTTCAACATTCTTCTTCAATGTATGTCATAGTCAGAGAATTTCATTCTTTCAAAGTCAAATTTCTTCATACTGTTATGAATCATTAATAAAAATGCTAATTCTTGGCCTGAGAGTCTTCAAGAAACTAATTTAAGAATCTTAAAAAAGATTTTCTTCATTATTCTCCTTCAAGCTAGGATTTGAAGGATTCTAATAAAGTTCTTCTTCAAAATATTTCAAGAACGTTATCTTTTCAGGTATGTAAGGCTACTCATTATGATGGACTGAGTTCGCCCTCATGCCCTACATCTCAATTCAATTAGTAAATGTTTAATCTAAGGTTATTCCCTTAGTTTTGAGAACTGTTGAGATAAGCTTGTTGCTGAGCTATGAGTTCTAATCCTAATGGTTGAGTTTCTATATATTATGCATTGAGATTCTCCAGTTGATTCCTTCTTGTTTTATTTGAGCATGAACCCTCTTAATTGAGTATTCTTGAGATGAGTAGTATCATTTATTTATGAGTTCTGAGTATTGAGTTTTTCTATATATTTATTGAGATATTTGAGTTGAGTTGTTTTGTATACATTTCAGCATAACCCCTATTTTGAGTTATAAATTTTGAGACAATTTTAAAGCCAATATGTTTTTCAACATTTTTTTTTTGAGAAATTAGAGCAAAGTTGAGTAAAGTTTAAAAAGAATAAGTGTAACAGCTTGAACTTTAGTCAGTTTTTAAGTTTTTCGTCAACTTCAAACGACCATAACTTTCAGCAAATAAAGAGTAAGGTGGACCATTACGTATCAAAGGGAAGGTCTTTGAGTCCTCTTACCAATGCTGCCGAGTTTTCTAAATTACGAGTTTGGATGAATGATTTATGCCCGTTTTCGTGCATCCTCCATATTTAAGGGATTTTCTTCTATTTTAATGAGGGGTATTTTGAAGTTTTCCTTAACCCACTAGCCTAGCACGTTTTTGTTCAACCAAATAGGGGTCTAAACTGATTAAGATCAATTTTCATTTATTCCTAAACGCTTAGGGTTGAGAAGGGTTTCAAGAGGAGAAAAAGAAGAAAGCTTCAGGAGTATTTTTAAGCTTTGAGTATTTTCTCCAAGAACTTAGTTCCTTAGAGGTATGTAAGCTTTCATAGTGTTGGTTTTTTTCACCCTCATGCCAATCATGTGGATTTATCCATAAATCCGTTCTTGAAGTTGATTGAGTTTAAATTCTTGAGAAGTTCGTAAGTTTTAGCTTCATTCTTGAGAAAAGAATTTAATAAGAGGAAATAACCTGGAGGGTAATTACAGAAGGTAGTTTCCAACTTATTTTCTCTATATGTTTTGGCTCTGCCCGCGTTTTAAATTTATGCTTCAAAAGTTACATCATTCACATGAACCCAATATAGTTACATTTTTAGTGAGTAAAAAGTATTCTTTCATCCTTAATTAGAGATATTAGATCCGAACTTTACTACAAAATTAACTTTTCAATCGAGTAGTTTTTCATTTTCATTTTTTGAAAAAAATAAGGTCTTAAGACCAATTTTATAAAGTGTAATTTACATAAATCTCATAGTTTTAAAATAAAAATACAATCTATTCCTAGTAAGTTTCTAATTACATTAATCCCTTAAAAATTAAAAAATCAGACACAATAATTGAAGCTAAGATACCTTAAGAAGCATCTCAGATACATTAAATACAAGCTCAGATACATTAAAAACTAGTTCGGATATATTAAATACTAACCCACATACATTAATATGCAGTTCGGATACATTAAAGAAATAAAGGATTTTGGAAATTTTTAAAAATAATAGGGGATAATGGAAATAAGTGAAACAAAAGGTGTGTATTTCAGTAATTTGTCCTTTTATTAAATGATCCAAATAAAACAATGATAAAACCACAGGCCCAATCCATCAAACCAAAAAGCCCTTAGGTTTCGTAAATTGACCTATATATATCAAGTGTAAGGGAGTACTCGGTACTCTTTCTCCAAATCCGCCGCATTGGCAACAAGATGTTGGTGTGTGGTCGGAAAACTCGCAATAGTTTTTGCTCCTCTAGTGGATCATTTTCAAGCTCAATCCCTTCTTTATATGGGTGAAGCTCTGTTTGTCACCTTTAATACAACATTATATATCTTCTCTTTTTTCCTTCCCTTTTCCTTTGATGAACTAATTTATTGAACCTTTTTATAGGTGATCAACATTTTTCTCTAAGGGACTAAAGAAGAACTTTTGGAGTAGCTCTTCAATCTCTGGTAATCTACAAACCCTAATCTTTATTCAAGTTCCATTTTCATTAGAACTGTACTAGAATTATTTAGAAAAAGAAAAATAAGTTTGTTTATTTGATAACTTGATTAAATCAATTATATTATTCTTATATGTCATATTTAATAATCTGAAATGTCTATCTCTATATTTTTTCAATCGTCATTATACATTGAACTTCTAAAGGAGTCAAATCGAGTCTATCATAAAATTGATATTAAAACATATCAATCTAATTTATTGACATACTTTTTTCATCTGCTTGAATGATTATTACCGGTAAACATATAGAAACAAAGTACTATAATTGGGTCACAATATTAATTTCAAACAACCATATAAAATCAAACATAATCTCATGTGAATAATTTATTAGAGAAGAGAAAAGTAAAATATTTTATTAGAACACTCTAATCACGTTTTAAGTATTTGTTTAAAGATTCACTCAATCATTTTAATTTGCATATCTAGCACCAAACACTTAACACACACAAAAAAAAAACACGCACATGTTCGCACACATACACACTCTCAAATCACATTCAAAGGTTAAAAGACGGAAATGTCAATAGAAATTTGTTAGATGTTTTACCCTTTTAGAAACTAAATCATATAATAGTTATTAATATTATTAACAATAAAAATAATGATATATAATGTAATCATCATACTTATTTTATAAGTGGAAAGATCTCAAGTTAAAAATTAATTTAGAAAAATAACTTTATAAAGTAAATTGAAATTGAAATTTCCAGGACTAATAATTGAAATTGAAATTTCGAGGAAGAACAATTTTTACAATTAAATGAACTGAATGATTCAACATGATTGAATTCATGCTGTTAAATAACTATGAAAACTAGAAATCCTATGACTCAAGGAAATATCTATAATGACAAAGATCAAGAGCCCTAACTTTTAAGGACTAATTGTCAACGAACAGTCAGCAAAATCAAGATTTTTTAAAAAAATTTTGTTCAAAGAAACCAATCCTAGAATCTATGAAAAAAGACTGTTAGGAGAAGACTGTAATTCCATGTCAAGAGTTTTGTTGAATGCCTCTCAAAGTGCGAGTCTTTCTATTATATAGAGAGCATGTCATTACATCCCTAATAATCAATCATATATATAAATATATATACTCTCCCTAAAGATGAGTTATTTTGTCCCTCTAAATGTGCTATGCAAATCCCTCTTAATCTTAAATTCTATCCCTCCAAAAATGCTATTCTATATGAATATTTATTATCTTTGATTACTATAACAAATATCTATTAGTATACTTATTTCTAACACAATATATTTACATTAGTATAAATAATCTACCATACTATTACTTCTGCCTCCTGGGAGGGCATGTTTGAGGGGGATGTATACTCGAGATGATGAAATGCATAGAGATGATTACCTATAATTTCCTATTGATGTTCATAACCAAATCACTGAAGAGGTTCGACTATCATATAAACATTTACATGGATCATCATATATGGATTATATTAATCCAAAACAATTCTATTTTTCTCTTAATGTTATTAATTCTTTTGAAAGTACAACATAAATGATAAAATTAGGCTCATGCTTCAAGGATGAATTTCTTTAGGAGCTCGAGTCATTTTATCCACTAGCAGAAACGGTGAAACTTCTTTTACAAACACTCCAACCTGGTTAGCACAAACACTAACATGGAGGTCATGGCCAACTGCAATCGAAGGATGGATTGGTTGGGCTAATCGAATGAAAAAGATAAAATGGGAGACATGGAGAACGTTGATTTTTATGATACCACCCAGTTATCGAAATTCACCATATCATGTGACAATGATCTTTTGTATGCTGCATTATTTTGGTCTCCCTCAGGTAACTAATTTCACTCTATATTTGGCATGATGAGTCCAATTATGTTGGACATTTGTGCTTTGACAGGGATTAGACCTCACGGTGAGGTGATTAGTGCAGTCTTAGACATCGAGAATTCAAAGTTTTCTTTACCGAAGATTGAGAAAATAAGGAAATATATTATGAGGAGTTAGTTTATCAAAGTGAATATGGAAAGAGAGGATGCTACAGAGGATGAACATTTTGCGTTCCTGAATATGTGGCTCTGCAAGTTCATTTTTTGCAATGGTCATCAAGGATCACAATGGAGTGTAGAAGTAATACAAAAAATAATTATCCTATACTCCATCGTTACCCTTGATGAACCATTGAAAAAGACGAACTTGCAAAGCCACATATTGAGGAACCTAAAATGTTCATCGTCAGTTACATCCTCTTTTTCCATGTTCTCTTTGATAAACTCGTCATAATATATTTTCTTATTTTTCTCACTCTTTGGCAAAAATAGTTCGAAGTGTTGATGTTAAGGACTGCACTAAGTGGGTTCTAATCTCTGTCAAAGCAGAAATGTCCAACACGGTGGACTCAACATGCCAAAGTTGAAGTGAAATGAGTTACCTGAGGTAGACAAAAAGCATAATGCAACATATAAATGATCTTCGTCACATGGTATGTTGACCTTAGATAACTTCATGACATCATAAATATCACCAATTGTCCATATCTCTCCTTTTACCTTCTCCATTCAATCAACCCAACCGATCCATCCTTCAATTACAATTGAGCATGACCTCCATGTGTCATTTTTATGCCAACCAGGTTGTAGTATGTGTAAAATAGGTTAATCCCCTTCTACTACTGGATAAAATTACTCATTCTCCGAAGGAAATCCATCCTTGAAGCACGAGCCTAATTTTATAATATATGGGAGAAGGAGTCAATAAGAACTCGTAAAATTATGCAGTTAACTTTGTATTTATTTTTCCATCTTTATTATTATTGAATTAACCCTTCCTTTAATTAGTTTTGTTCATATTATTAAAGACTTTTTTTAGATGTTGCATTTTGTTTCTCATTACATACATGTTTCCATAGAACTTTAGTAATTCTAATATATCTTTTAAAATTCACATAGAACAAACGTGCAAAGAACATGTCCCAAAACTAGTGTGTATATACAAGAACAAAACCCTAGACATAGTGTCATCGGTATAAGAACATAGAAGGTACGGAATAGAGCTATACGAGAACCCAATCGATCTAACAAAATAAAAAGTTAATTATAATAATACAGAAGGAACAACACCAAGCCTCTAAACACCAAGAGATCACCATAATTTGAACAGCCAAGGCCACAAATGAGTCGAGCGGGATTACACTTGCTAGATATTGTATAAAAAAAAGTAGAAATGTAGTATTAGTACGAAAATATGGGGTACATAATAAGTATCAAAAGCTGACTTAGCCTAGAAAATAGTATCTATAAAATAAGAAGCATGATAGGTAGCTAAACGACAGGAACCTATACTTTAGTTATAGACGATATCAACGTGATCTTAAAACTAGAATTACTGAATTAGTGCTTGTTGAACAACCGTTCATACCCCAAAAGTAAAAGGGAAGAATCATAAGAAATACCTCAATATATAAATAATTAGTGATACTTGTTGCTCATATCTGCTTCGGCATCCCAAGTAGCCTCCTCAACTAATTGGTTCTTCCATTGCACCTTTATTGACTGAATCTCTAAAGTTCTCAACTTATGGAACGCTATATGAAGGATCGAAATATGTTCTTCTTAATAATATACATTTTCATCAAGTGACACAAAATTCCAATATATGGTGTATTTACCACTGCCATGGAACTTTTTAAGCATAGATACATAAAAGAATGGGTTAACCTTAGAAAAATTCAACGGAAACACTAGTCGGTATTCCACTAGCCTTACGTGTTTAAGAATTTCAAATAGCCCGATAAATTAAATGTCATACTAAGCTTCCTCTTCTAGTAAAAACTCATGACTCCTTTAATGGGTGATAGCTTGAGTAAAAATTTATCGACTTCCATAAAGTGCATGTTTGTTACTTTGCTGTTTGCATACTACTTTTGTCAACTCTGTGCTGCGACAAGTCTCTTCTAACCTCAAAAGCATCAAACCAGCTGAATGGAGATCCATACCTCCACCCATACAAAACCTCAAATGGTGCAACATCGATGCTCAAGCGATATTATTGTAAAAAAACTCAACCATGGATAAGAACGGATCCTAATAGCCTCTAAATTTCATGAAACAAGGGCGGAACATGTTCTCTAAGACCAAAAATCATCCACTCCGGTTGGCTATTCGTCTAAGGGTGGAACGTTGTTCTAAGACTCAACCTATTCCCCACTCTTCATTCAACTTAACCGAAAAGTTAGAGATGAATTGTGTAACCCCTAACCAAAACATTCCAAATGGATACACCATGCAATCTTACAATCTCTTTGAAATGTACATAAACTAATTCTTCTACAATATAACTTTTTTCTAGAAAGGTAGACCTTGCCTTTAACTAGCTTGCAATTCATATTTGGTGGATATCCAAGCTTTATTAAACTATTAGCTAAGGTTTACACGCCCCTATCTAATGGACCTCTGGTAAATGCTAGACCTGCTAGGCTACCTATACTCTCTATCTTTCTTCTCAACACATTAGCTACCATATTTTCAACACATTAGCTACCACATTAGCCAAACCTAGATAGTAGAGAATAGTGACAAGATAATCCTTCAATAGTTTCATCCATCTATGTTGATCTCAAATTAACGTCTTTCATTATTATGATATGTTACAAGCTGTAATTGTCAATAAACACTTCACAGAAAACTCCATACAACTTATACTTCCATATCATAAGTGTGAAAATAACTAGCTAACTCCAAATCATGAGTCAGATAGTTCTCCTGAACCTTCAGTTGTTTATAGGCATATAATATGACAGTCTATTCCTCAATTAACACAAGAACAGACCTAGAATATGAGGCCTTATATTAAATAATTAAATTCTTACTCTACGCTATCAAGGAGAGAAAAAGAGTAGAGTTCATCAATTACTTGAGTTATTGAAAAATCTACTCCCTTTTGTCCAATCATATGAATTGAACCTCTTTTATTCTAAGTTAAGTTTATTAGATAAAGACCAATTGAGGAAAATCCCTTTACAAACCTGCCGTAGTGGGTAGGCCTGCAATAATTTCTATTTGCCTCAATATTTTGTTGATCCACCATTACTCCTATGTTTGAACCACATGACCTAGAAAGGATAACGAAGGCATCCGAAACTCGCACTTTGAATACTTTGCATAAAATAGTTTCGCCATGAGCAAACCTGATACGAACATTACTGGAGCAACCCACGGGGAAGCATTCAAATGGGTGAATCCCTCACTTTTGAAATTCATGCAACTGAGCCTTTAGTTCTCTCAGCTTAACCAATGCCATCTTATAATGCAGGATAGAAATAAAAAAAGTCTATGGCTCAAAATCTATGCAAAATTCAATATCATGGTCCGATAGCATGTTAGGCAATCAACAGGGAAGACCTCTAAAAACACACATACTATTGGAACTCATCCTAGGGACGGGACATTTTTGCCAGTATCCTGGAGATGGGCTATGAAAGTACGCCCCCACATCAACCTCTTGGATCAAATGAAATAAATGAGTTTCAGATAAACGGTATGATAGTCACCTTTCAAATCAAGTATAGCTAACCCCATCATCTGATAGTCCAAAATTGCATCGTAAGGAGATAACCAACTCAAATCTGTGATGTTGTCAAATTAATAATATTATAGACTACTATATCTTGCAGAGTTGGATAACCTATACACATCAGAGAACATCAATGGAAAACTTTACCGACAAGATGTGAGTTACCTATCAGAGTTGACACATGAACAACGATATCAAGCAAATCCAGACCATGTATATTTCTACCGCATACTTTGTTGGAACATATGAAAAGATAGAGGTAGGATAACATAAAACAATGTCCATTTGGTTATACATGTGAATAGTACCCATAATAATCACGTGTGATCCTTCTATATACCTGAAACCTTTCTAAAGAAGAGAAAATGTTTTATGTCGCTAATTTGAGCACCACCTTTATATTATGAGAATTTCCTTTACTTTTATATATACCTTATGCCTAGTCAGATTACAACCATCCTACGCACCTTAGGGATGACCTATACCATTAGTATCATTATCCCTTCTAATGTGAATTGAAGCTTGAGAAATCTATTGTTAATATGACTAAAGAGACCCAGGTCTGGTCATGTCTATATCATTCTAGAAGACTCTTCTACGATGAAATCAACGAATTTAAGGCTTTGATACAAACTTAGTCATGACCGAATAGGCGTGAGTGGAACCAATAGTAACTCTCCATTGGGAGAACCATTGTAATCAAACTTAGCAATTATAATAAATCCATTCCTAAAACATCAATTAAGTCGAAATTACTTTTATACATAAGCAATGCTGAAAAAACTAAATTAAAACATTTTCTCACAACTTAAAACAATATAAAAAGTAAATGCACAACAATCTAACTACAATTATTTCTACTAGAATGTCAAACAACTAAAACCAAGATAGAATATCTTAAGAGTTTGGAATATTGACAGGGTCACAGGGGAAGCAAAATGATCTTTAAAAGCCTGATTACGGTGCATTCACGATCTATGCTCAACAAAGATCGGAATTGTACATGGTAGTATTAGTACAAGCCACTATGTACGGGTAGGCATCATATACCAAATTAAAGTAGACATAAGCAACACATCAGGGAATAATTAAGTAGACCATACTTCAACACATAAACAATTCACAACTATCAAATATAATCATCACAAAGTTTCATAATACATATGTCCCACAACATAATGCTCAATAAACCATGAACCCATACAATTATCAATAAGTTTGATACAATGATCAATAAGTTTGCATGCATGCTAGGGACTTATTTTTGCAAATAGGCATGGCGTGTAGGGACCAGCTTCGTCCATGTATTAAACCGACGTGGTAATAGATCCTATGAAATGTTTATATATGTATAAGCACTGGTGTGATGCACAACACTGAATAATAATAATAACTTGTATATAAATAATATTTTCATGCCCAATAGCTCGCCCCTAGGCGTAACATGAGACCTAGGATCATGAGTGACCCCAAGCTAACCCTAAGTCTGACATATAACAAGTATAGAAAATAAATAACTTAGTAAATAATGTATGATACAGAAACTAAAAATAGTAGATATTAGAAATGGGGAGAAACCCAACTAGAGTGAATATATAAAACATAACAAGAGTCTGTCCAACAAAATTTAACAACTCTAACTGAATCTAGTACTATGTTTGAAAAGTCTCTAACTAAGTTGAGTTGCTTGGACACGCCCCAAGTAACTGTAGCAGAACTTAAAAACTCAAAGTAAAATCTAAATAGAGAATCATGTCTATTGTACTCGAAGTATGAGGGCTCACAATTGAAGCTACTGAAGTTGAATCGAGAATCAATCTAAGTATGATCTTGAAGCTGAGTGCTTGAACCTACATCATGAAACGATGTAGTGCAAAGTAGACGGTTTTACTTGGAACGTACTAAGCATGCAATATATATATATATATATGTACTGATGTATAACTAAAAACTAAACAGGATGCAATGATAAAGTACTAATCATGATCAAGTACTAATCATGAAGTTAACATATTGAACTGTATATTGAATTAAATGCTAAAATCATGATCAAAACAATAAGAGTCTAACTGTCGGAGCTACTATTAACCACGTAAATCACGTGAGCTAAAAGTATAGTCCGATGTAAACGGGGGGAAAGGGGAGTGGGTAGGCGGGCTCCTTTCACTTGACTGGTTAGTTAGGACTTTTTTCTACGATGTTCGAGATCCATCGAGAGGTACAATATACCTTGCCAGGGGTATAGAGGCATGGATGTGACATGATCACTAAAATTGATGACCAATAGAAGGGACTTGTGGTCATGGCCTCGAAAGTACACCCTAGAAGTTAGGGCAACCCTCGGATCGCAACACGGCGTACTCGACCTCTCAAGGGTCTTGTACAGGCCTCTTGACTTCAATACATAATATCTTGCATAAATGGAGGGAATTTAAAAACTTTCTTTAAACGTAAACCATAAGGTATTTCATAATAGCGGAAGCATCTATAATATATTGTCTCAAAAACCATCTACCTTTGACATAAATAAAACATCTTGGGATGCAGCCCTTATAAAGTCTAACGCATAACGAAAACATAAAGGAACATAAAGGTCCGTCCTCGAAGCTATGAGGACTCACAACTTATTCTCTTCTTTGAAACCTTGGAACTCTACCCTTGGAAGCAACCCAACCTTCTCAAGACCTTACATGGACAACATGTAGGCAATATGCTTAGTACGATATGTACTAAGTATGGAAACTATCACACCAAACATAAGATATCTCAAAGGGGTTAGTCAATAATAGACATAATCATAAGAGATAAAGTCATAAGCATAACATGAATATCATATCATAATAAAACATCATAAATCATATAAGAGTTCATACTTACTTACTTATCCTTCATACTCAGGTGAAATATACCATAAGATACCTCAAACAATACTTGTGCAAGGCTAAGGTGGCATCCCATACTACTACAAAGCTAAGTACCTCTCTTTGGTCATTCTTGATCGTAATCCACTATCATAATTAAGACCTAAGTTCTTCATACTGAAGAGTACTATACTCTTATGATCATCTCAAAACATGATTGTGCAATGTACATAAGGCAACCCATACTACCCTACATACTAAGCCTATCTTGAAGGCCATCCCTAACATGTTCACCCTCCATAGCTTCTTTATTACTTAACTTCATCTACTAAGATTCTCTGATCTTTAGTCTACTATACTAGGAAAGGCAATTCTAGTCCAATCCTATTTTCAGTCTCTTCTTCCTTAGTGACCCTAGGTTATACCTCGTGCAATGCACTCATGATGTCCCATACCACCATTCATGCAAGGTACTACTTTTGGATCCTTTTATTTCTTATTTGGATCCTCGCCACTACCTTTATCTTTTGAACACTATGAGATACTTCTTTAAGTATGTCTAAGTTTCTTAATCATATGGATCCTACGAGATACTATTTAAGGTATGTCTTGATCCCTTAATTATGAACACTACGAGATACCCCTTGTGCATGTCTAAGTTCATTCACACATTATGAACACTACGATATACCCCTTGGGCATGTCTAAGTTCATTCACACATTATGAACACTACGAGATACCCCTTGGGCATGTCTAAGTTCATAGGATATGGATATCTCTACTAGGATACCTTGACTCTACTACGTGAAGGACTCCCGCTGCATGAGACCTAAGTATATAGTCATCACAACTACTAGGTGTGGTTATATTTTCTACTTGGAGTCCGGACCCTTGTTAGACTATCCTTTTCACTTTGCATATCCACTTGGAGTCAAGCATATACTCCACGTTTTCTTGTCAAGCCTTGCTCAACCTTCTCTCATGGAGGGATGTCCTAGACAATCTTTCCATGCTCAAGTGAATCTATCACTTCTATTCAATCATCCTAAATCTAAATCCAAAACAACCATCCTAAGGTTCATTGTTCATCAATTCATTCTATTATAATTCATAGGTAGATTATAAGATCTTCTAGCCTAAGCTTTCTTCTCACATTCTTCATTACTAGGTTAATATAGACATACTTCATCTTCATGGTTCAATTAAATCAAGACCAATCTCAATTCACCAAATATAATTCAATTTAAACTTAGGTGATATAATCATGATCAATTAATATAGAATACAATCAAGTTAAGAAGAATCAACACAAAACCTTCATCTAGTCCCTAATGGCTTAAGATCACCATGATTACCCTCAAATTCAATTACTATAATTCACCATTAAATATCTATAAAAACAGTATATAATCATCATATAAACATCATTGAATGCTACCCACTAGATTGGGATAAAATCAAGCCTTACCCACAATGCAATCACAAACCTCTCTTGAATGGGGTTCTTTGGATTCACAATTGGAGGGAAACTAGGGGAGCTTCATGGATGGAAGAATACATAATGAATAAGATTCACATACCTTAGATTAGAGCCTTAACCCAGCTTCAAACCTTGGTGAAATCGTCGTAAAGCATCCTCCAAATCTCTCTCCTTCTTCAATGGTTGTTTTGGGAGAATTTTGGGACAGAAAGGTTTTTGATTTGGATTATAGGGTCTAATTGGCTATTGTACTGCTTATATACTCTTCAAATACCTAAAATAACCGCCAATAATTAATCCCTAAAGTTTCCAAAATATCCCTGCAACTATTGGACAATTTAACAAACTCAAATTTGACTTAAAAACGACGCAGCCAAATCTAGGCACTCACTGCGCATCGCAGAGGCATTTTTGATTCTTGGTTCAGGAAACTAGTTTGGGACAGAATGTTCGTGATTTACCTTCGTCAAAGGGATGAAATTTCCCTTTCTGTGTTGGCTCCGCGTCGCGCAGCCACTGCCAGATCTCGGCTGCCAGGCAGCTTCAGTGGCCTATGTTTTGGTCCTCCTCGGGGACCCTTAGGCTGGTCCGCGGGGCGTCGTTCTTGGACTTTTAAATCCTTTACATGTCAGGCTATCAATAGGAACCATCTATACTCAATTTCACCCTCAAACCATCCTCAAAAACTCTTCGACTAGTTTTCGAACGTCTTGGACGTCCTTGGGCGTTTGAACTCCAAACACTTCCAAACTTTATAAACTGATTCTTAACAATATTTTTAGTCATTTTAAGACCTTATAAGCTCATGAAACTCCTGTTAGGCTCTTGTTTCACCTAGCTCATTTTTAGGGTGTAACAATACTCCCCCACTTGGGAACATTCGTCCTCGAATGACACGTTACTTAACACTTCTCTATAGGACCAACTCTTGACTATCATCCCATCGTATATGAATTCTACCTAAATGCACATACCCAAATCAAGAAAACAATTCAATTCCAAGCTAATCATAACTACACACAATCATATAAGAACCTCATAAACACATATAGTTCACTATCCCCCACTTGGGAGTAAGCCACACATGTCTTTCTAACATTAATACATCATCATTAAGATCAGCAAAATCTGTAAAGCAAATCATAATCATAAGAAATTCTGGAAATCTTAATAAATCATTAAAGAAGCACATACCGGAAGGGACATAAGGAGATCACTTGTTATCATACTTGGATTTGAGTGCATAGAACCTAGCTCTTGCTTTAGGAACATTCCTCGTTACTAGGAGCAACTTGCTTTTCTTTCCTTCCCTTAGACTTAAGATCTGGACAATCTTTCACTCTATGTCCATCCTTCCCACACCCGAAGCAACCATCCGTGCCGGCTAGGCACTTACCATAGTGACTCCTTCCACACTTGGGGAAAGTAGATCTGGAAGATCCAATCCCTTCTCCTTATCAACCTTAGAGGTGTCGGAAGAATCTTCACTGGAATATCTTGGTTTGGTTCTAGGCCTATCTTGTCCCTCAGATTTAGCATGGAAAGACTTATCACCTTCATACCTAGACCTCTTCTTTTCTCTAGCTCTCTCCTTCCTTAATTTTGAATCTTCTATTTGTTGGGCAAACACCATTAGTCGGGAGATATCAATGTCATCAACAAGCATGTCCATACAATATTCTTCTTCTACTAGATCGGACACCCCCGTCATGAACATATTCATCAAGTCTCTAAGATTTGCCACCAATCTTGGAGCATACTTACACAAAAGAGTGAACTTCAAAGCATACTCCTTGACACTCAAACTACCTTGCTTGAGGTTTATGAACTCCTCCAACTTAGCCTCCCTCAATTCCCTAGAAAATAACCTATCAAGGAAATCCAACTTAAATGTGTCCCACTCAATGAAACTCGCTCTTATTGGTCTACTATCCTTCCATTTCTCATACCAAAGTTGGGAAACATCTTTCAATTGATAGGCAGCCCACTCTGCCTTTTCAATGGAAGACACTTCCATGATTGCAAGCACCTTATACACCTCATCAATAAAACCATTCGGATCTTCATCAAGTTTGGAGCCATAGAACTCCGGTGGATTCATTCTCAAGAAGTCCCTTACTCTAGTAGCACCCATTCCTCCTATAGGATTAGCCGGAGCCACCTCTCCTCTATTAGCTTGTGCCATAAAGGCTGGAGCCAACAAAGTCATAGAAGCCCTAAATTCCTCAAGCATATCATTCCCTATTGGAGGGTCATTAGGAACTTGAGGAGGCACCTCTTGCACTTGGGTAGAACCTCTTACTCCCCATTCCCACCTCCTCACCATCTAGCATTAGCCCTAGTGTTAGCCATAACCTACAAAATCATAGGTAAACATTATAAAAGGGCCTAGTAAAGCCAAACTGTATGGCACGACTTGAGGAAGGGAGAAGTGAAACTTTCGTAAGCATCCCAAAGCCTCCTACAAATAGATGTGTCGTGAATCACACCGATGAATAAGACTCTAATAGACGTGGTTCTAAGACATCCTAAGTCCATTTTCATAACCTTATTCTCTTATACCAAGTTTGTCATGATCCGCAAGTACACCCTAGAAGTTAGGGCAACCCTCGGATCGCAACACGGCGTATTCGACCTCTCGGAGGTCTTGTACAAACCTCTTGACTTCATTACACAACATCATGCATAAATGGAGGGAATTTAAAAACATTCTTTAAACGTAAATCAAAAGGTATTTCATAATAGTGGAAGCATCTCTAATAACATTTTCTCAAAAAACATCTAACTTTGACATGAATGAAACACCTTGGGACGCAACCCTCATATTGTCTAAAGCATAACGAAAACATAAGTGAACATAAAGGTCCTTCCTTGAAGCTGTGAGGACTCACCACTTTTTCTCTTCTTGGAAACCTTGGAACTCTACCCTTGGATGCAACTCAACCTTCTCAAGACCCTACATGGACAACATGTAGGCAATATGCGTTAGTACGATATGTACTAAGTATGGAAACTATCACACCAAACATAAGATATCTCTAAGCTGTTACTCAATAATAGACATAATCATAAGAGATTAAGTCATAAGCATAACATGAATATCATATCATAATAAAGCATCATAAATCATATAAGAGTTTATACTTACTACTTATCCTTCTTAGTCAAGTGAACTATACCACAAGATACCTCAAACAATACTTGTGCAAGGCTAAGGTAGCATACCATACTACTACCAAAGCTAAGTACCTCTCTTTGGTCATTCTTGATCGTAATCCACTATCATAATTAAAACCTAAGTTCTTCATACTAAAGAGTACAATACTCTTGTGGTCATCTCAAAACATGGTTTAGCAATATAAATAAGGCAGCCCATACTACCCTACATACTAATCCTATCTTGAAAGCCATCCCTAATATGTTCACCCTCCATAGCTTCTTTATTACTTAACTTAATCTAATAAGATTCTCTGATCTTTAGCCTACTATACTAGGAAAGGCAATTCTAGTACGATCCTATTTTCACTCTCTTCTTCCTTAGTGACACTAGGTTATCCCTTGTACAATGCACTCATGATGTCCCATACCACCATTCGTGCAAGGTACTACTTTTGGATCCTTTCGTTATTATTTCTTACTTTGGATCCTTGCCCCTACCTTTATCTTTTGAACACTACGAGATACTTCTTTAAGTATGTCTAAGTTCCTTAATCACATGGATCCTACGAGATATCTTTTAAGGTATGTCTTGATCCCTTAATCATTAACACTATGAGATACCCCTTGGTCATGTCTAAGTTCACTAACACATTATGAACACTACGATATACCCCTTGGGCATGTCTAAGTTCATTCTTTGCTTTGAATAGTACTAGATGCTTCTCAAGTACGTCTAAGTTCATAGGATATGGAAGGATACCTTGACTCTACTACGTGAAGGACTCCCACCTCTTGAGACCTATGTGGATAGTAATCAGAAGTACTAGGTGTGGCTCTTCTTTCTACTTGGAGTCTGGACCCTTGCTTGACTATCCGTCTCACTTTGCATATCCACTTGGAGTCAAGCATATACTCCAAGGTTTTCTTGTCAGTCCTTGCTCAACCTTTTCTCATGGAGGGATGTCCTAGACAATCTTTCCATGCTCAAGTGAAACTATCGCTTCCATTCAATCATCCTAAATCTACATCCAACACAACCATCCTAAGGTTCATTATTCATTAATTCATTCTATCTTAATTCATAGGTAGATTATTGGATCTTCTAGCCTTAGATTCTTCTCACATTCTTCACTACTAGGTTAATATAGCCTTAACTTATCTTCAAGGTTCAATTAAATCAAGACCAATCTAAATTCATCAAATATAATTCAATTTACACTTAGGTGATTCAATCAAGATCAATTAATATAGAATACAATCAAGTTAAGAAGAATCAACACAAAACCTTCATCTAGTCCCTAATGGCCTAAGATCACCATGATCACCCTCAAATTCAATTACTATAATTCACCATAAAAATACTATATAATCATCATATAAACATCATTGAATGCTACCCACTAGATTGGGATCACAATCAAGCCTTACCCACAATGCAATCACAACCCTCTCTTCAATGGGGTTCTTTGGATTCACAATTGAAGGGAAACTAGGGGGGGCTTCATGGATGGAAGAGTCAATGAATGAATAAGCTTCACATACCTTAGATTGGAGCCTTAAACCCAGCTTCAAACCTTGGTGAAATCGTCCTAAAGCAGCCTCCAATCTCTCTTCTTCTTCGATGGTGGTTTTGGGAGAATTTTGGGAGAGAAAGGTTTTTGATTTTGATTATAGGGTCTAATTGGCTGTTGTAATTCTTAAATACTCTTCAAATACCTAAAATAACTGCCAATAATTAATCCCTAAACTTCCCAAAAGACCCCTACAACTAGTGGACAATTTAACAAACTTAAATTTGACTTAAAAACAACGCAACCCAATTTGGGCACTTACTGCAGTGTTGTATTTAATGTTTTTTGAATTTCATGAAATGATAAGCAGAAAATTAGTCATGTTTTTTCGTACTTCAAACAAAAGATATTACATTTTCTCTCTTAACGAACCAACACTGTAGCTAGTAAAAAGAAAACCTCTTACTAGTATCCTAAATCAACATTAACTCATATTTTGTCTTGCAACGTCCCAAAACTAGATCCATAACAAGGGATAATGGAAGTCTCAGATTGGGATATGGTGATGAAATTGGGCTTTCTTAGGATCCTATATCTTCAAGTTTATTGTTCAAATTGCTTGCTCAGATTGGCTCTTAGTGGAAACGTATAAGAAGTTAGAACCAGCAACAACATACCATCATATTCGTTGGTTTAGTACTACTCTTTTATATAATTGTAATAGCTGAAGACTAAATTATAAAATTGGAATTCCTGAAGAGATCGTTGTAGTATGCTGATAATTTCTTTGAGATGTTTGAGCACATCCTTACCGGACATTGGACATGTACAAAAGTTTTTTAAATGGCTGCAAGGTATGTGTTGACATGTAGGATGTAATTGTGGACAGTGTATCTAAGAATTATGAAGGTGGAAGTGTTTAGTTAAGGAATTTGTTCAATGATGATTATTCTCTTTGGTTCATCGAATTGTTCAAGGGTCGCATATTGGGCGATGGTGATGAAATTGGTCTTTTTTAGGAACCTAGATCTTCAAGTCTAGTGTACAAATTTGGCACTAAGTGGAAAGGTCCAATAATTTAGTACCAGAAATAACATATATTTGATCGTAGTCTTTAGTTTATCATTACTCATTCATGTAATTGTAATAGATGAAGTCTTAAATATGAAATTGGAATTCTTGAAGTTCCCAATTTCGTTTGCGCATTTCCCTGTTTGTACTTGTTTTTTCATTCCCTATAATTATAGTATTTTTTGAAGTTCGTGTAATAGTATAGTAGTTCTGATGATCTTTGTCAACATTTCTTATACTGCTCATTACAAAGGAGCTTAATGTGTGAAATAAGTTTATATACTGACAGAAATGCCTAGGATCAATGACCTAACATGACCTAATTAAAGAACTCTTTAATCATTAGGGGGTAATCTCTAAGGTGATGGATTCTGTAATATATAGTGAAATATATAATATGTCTATAGCAAATAAGAGTACAAAGTATTGGGGGCATTTTTGAATAAAAGAAGGTAATTTCTAAATTGAACAAAGATGTATTAACATAAGACAAAACTGATTTTGTAACAATATAGGGTCTAAACTCTTTCAATCATCATACTGAAAGCTTTTGCATTAGCACACGAATAAATGTACGTTCATTTAAGTCTTTGTTTCCATTTTTCTGCATAATACCCTTAGCTACTCTTTTTAGCCTGTAGTTTTCCGCAACATAAGATAAACCAACAACAATAGTCATATGACTCATATTTTAGATCTTTGTGTAGGAATGAAAATAAACCATCTTCATCGTTCAATGAAACAATTTAACAAACAAATCTTGTTTCCTCGCATCATTTCTTTGTAATAACAAATATAGAAGGTTCTTGTGATAACTCACGTTGTTCAGTCACAATTTTTCAGAAATCTTGTAGCATCATTCTTGAAAGGTCTTAAAGTTGGTACATTGTTTCTTAGTTTTGATATGTCTTCTGATATAACCTTCTCTACATTTTTACTTGAATTTGTTGATATCATCGATCGTCTTCACACCTTGATTTTGCAGATGTAAATTTATTTTGTACTTGAATTCTAGTAACCATGTGTTTGCATTAGCATTAGTCAATGTAGTTCTCTAAGATTCATCTAATATAATCTGCACAATAACATCAAAGAGACAGTGTCCATTTTGATGTTTTATGGGATAGCAACTATAATTAAATTTTAAAGGTGAGTCTGCCGAAGTTGATATACTCACACCAAATGCTTGAAAATAAGGACCTAACATGACCTAAAAGAAGGCTCTCATTTCATGCACAAACTCACTTGTAGAAGATTACCCCAAGCTTATCTTCTCTCATCATATCTTTAACATATTCCTCAATCATCATGACTGAATCTTTAAGTTGGTGGCTTCCATACTGTGCGATTGACTTTACTGAAGCAAAACCTTTTGGGATCTCCATAATACTTCTATTCCTTGTGCATGAGAAAAGACTCCTCTAGGTCTTCCAGTAATAAAAGGTTGAGCTAATATAGTTTTCTCAAATTCTCTTACTTTCTATTTGTTGGGATATATAAAATTAACCATGTGTTTAGATATAATATTTATAATAGAATAATTATTTGTTTAATTATAATAGATCATATGTTCGTTAATTTTGTTTGTTTACTTATATGGTATATGATTTAGTATATTGAGTTTTAGCTTATGCACAAAGGATTAAATTATCAATTATTATAAGTATTGTATTCTTTGTTCACAATCTAAGATGTAAATTAGACATGCCATCAGTATGATTGTATCACAAGATTATAGGTAGTTTATCTTGATTATGGGAATAGATAGTTCCAAATTCTTGTGCTAGTGCATTTTGTATGTATTGAATAGGACAGAGTAAAGATAGTTGCTTTAGACTGACTGTCAAAAGTATATTCTCCAAGTTATGACATGTACTTATATTTTTAATCCTAATATAACTACAAAGCTATGACATATACTTATATTCTTAATACTAATATAACTACTATGATATGCATGTATTAGTTTATTATTTTGGTTTATTTAATGATGAGATTCTAAGATTGGTAAATATGTCTTGTAGATTGGATGATAATAATATAAATTGATGATATAATAAGTTAGTTAATGGAGTTTGTGTTTCGATATAGAGATTGATTATATGCCTTTTGAGAAGCGTATAAGTTTCATCGTGTCAAACCTTGCAAGTACATTTATGAATCCGATACATGAATAATTTAAGCACTCCCTAAAGAAAATTAATCATTAAATTAAATTTGTTATGATTTTAATTTATTGATTAGTATATGTAATCTTAACATGTAGAATTACATATGTGTACAGGGGATAATTTAGAGATCTAAGTAGAGGAGTGCAATTACGAATTTCTAGTGAAATGATATTTAATTTACGGAGAAGGGCCTAAAATTATATCAAGTACTTTAATGGGTAAAAAATTAGCCTTCATCAAAATACCCCTAACATCCACCTTTCGGCTCAAAAATACTCTTATATCTAATGGATCACACTCATTAGGTGGATGGAGGGTAATATTGTACCGAATCTCATAGTTTAAGCGCATTTTAGTCCCTTCTCCGTTAAAATAATTTGAAATCTTAATATATAAGATCACATGATTGACTTAATTTTGAATTTCATAATAAATTTTGTTGACACCCAATTTTGTACCTCCACAATATAAATTAATCATCTAGCTTCTTAAATTCCAAACGAGTTGAAACAATTGACTTTATAAAATTCAAAATATTTTTCAAGTCGTTTAGTGTAGCTTTAGTCGCTTTAAGTGATATATATATATATATATATATTTATATATATATATATATATATATATATATATATATATATATATATATATATATATATATATATATATATATATATATATATATATATATATATATATGTCTTCATGCAATTGGTTTATTTTATAAATATTCAAAAATCGTCTCAAAAATATTTTGTTTTAGTAAGTATTTGATTAATTAATTTAGTTATATAATACTTATATCTTGAATTATTTAGTTCATATTCGAAGTTAATTATTATATTTCGTTAAGATTGAGAAGCTCGTTTGTTAACTATATTAATTCGTATTGCTTATTGATGGATCGATTTTGCTAAGTAAATTTTATTTTGCCAATTCCAAAAACCTATGCCCAGCCCAACATTAATATAGAATCAACAACCCTTTCCTCCTTCAAACCCAATTCCAAAAAGGCCAAATTTAAATTCAAATGTTAGAAACTGCCCATCCCCTTTGCCACTCCAATTCAGCCTACCCATTTCGTCTTTACCAAATAGCCCCGACTCGGCCCAGTTCGGAGTCCACAAAGAAACCCAGAACATCAACAACTACAACAAGTACACGGCGTGAAGCCGATCAAACAACATTGTATGTGATGGCGAGACGACGCATAGACGCGCCTAACGTGAGAGCGAGTTAACGGAAAACGTTCACAGCTCAACAAGGTGCGTACCAGCACTCTACTTCGCTTTTGTCTCCTTCCTAAACGTCTCCCTCAGCTCGTACCATCGCAGCAAAAAAAGCAGCAATTGGTCACGCTAATCGTACTTGGTAGCGTGAGATTGCTCCATGTCGCGCCTAAGGACGTTGGGATTGAATCCAAGCCGTCTGTTCCCCCTTCCCCATTTTGGAATGGTTTGAACCTTCAGAAAAAGGTGTCTTGCCTAAAATGGTCAAAGTTTTGAAGTTTGAATTTCGATTTCGGTTCCTTGTCTTATTGGTTTTTCACCCCTTTCCCCCAAAAAATTCGAACACTAATTTTTGCCTATACATAGTCTCTTCTTCTTAAATCAGGGGGATTTTTTTTTTTTGAATTGGAGAATTGTAGTCTGAGATTTTTTTTACTAAGGCAAAAATACTTTTAGTACACACTATCGTAGCATTTTTAGTGATCACTCGATAGTATTATCCCTCAAGGATACTATCTTAGCATTTTTGCCTATTGATGTCTACCATTGGTGTATATTTGTCATTGTATGTTCTCTCTTAATATGTTTGATTCTAGCTAGTCCCTTTTGGAATTTTGGAAGCATGCAAAATATGTCAACTAATTCTTCCTTTACCTATTGTTTATGCATTCCCGTAGTCATTCAAAGATCACTGTAATGGGTGTCCTTATGTCTACTGCTCCATCTCAACCATTTTGTGTAGGCACCATTAATTAGTATGATGCTTTTTAGTGATGGTTATGCTCTATTTAATTTTTCTTTTAATATTTAGTTATCCATGTGCCTTTGTTTTTCTCTTAGACTATTCATTAATTTGCACCTTCCTAGTTCATTCATCTTGCCTTAATCTTAATTGGATTATAAGTTAACTCTTTTCTTTGTTTTGTGTTTACATGAAATTTTCTTGAGTCCCTTGGACTTCTTCTTACCCTTTGCATTTCTCGTTAGGCTATAGAGGCCTAACAACTTTTCATCGAGTCAGCCAAGTCCACGGAATTGACATACATTTGGAAGATGATGAATAGATGGCTGAAATTTGGATTTTTCAGACACCGAAAAGCCTGAAAACAGGCGATATACCAGGACATAGATGGTAAAATACAGGTCGGAGCTGATGAAAAAAAAATATTTCAAAATACAGATCCAAAATACGGTCCGTATACGCTAGTATAGGTGAGTGTATACAGAAACTTGGAAGGAGAAATAGGCCCAAAAGCCTTAAAAAGTTTGTTTTGTCCAGCAGGTCTAGTAGCAGAAAATGGTCTCAAAGGCCCAAATTAGATACCCCTATCCTTCTCTTTATTTTTGTAGTCACTAACCTATTATTTGATATTTTTTGTTCTAATTTAATTAATCCCTTGATAGCCATTTCTCCTTCGTTATTGTCATTCAAAAAATTTATATATAATTACTCAATTATTTTTATGCATATATGCATATATATATATATATATATATATGTATATATATATATATATATATATATATATATATATATATATATATATATATATATATATATATATATATATATATATATATATATATATATATATATATATTATTTATTAGCCTTGTTAAAACTTTAAATTATTTTTCTTTAGAAATTTCTTATTTTAGTTTATTTCCCCTTTAAATAATTAAGTAAAATGAAGTAGTATAACATAAATAAAATAAGTAAAAGATTTGAATTTACTTAACTTAGTCAAAATTTGGAAATTAGTTTTTTTGATAACTTATTTAGTCAAATCGCCGGTCAACCGCGACTTAGCGGACATTCCGAGGGTCTAACACTTTCTTGGAATGTACATTTGAACTTCGAACCCTTTTTCAACTAATTTTATCTGTTTAAATCTTTTGAAAATTAATTATAAAGTTTTTTCTTGATTTTTGTTAAAACTTAAGTGGCGACTCTGTTAATTCGGGAAATCAATTGCTCTTAAATCACAAGATTAATTGACTTTTTGAAACTTAGTCATTTTTATTGTTTATTATCTTTTTTTCGTAAAATAGAAATGGCGACCTCGTTGGGGACTAATTAAGTTCTAACCAAAAGGATTTGACTGTTTGACTAATTGTTATTATTGAATTGCTTATCTGTGGTTAATCTGTTTAAATTATATAACAGGCATTTCATTTCATGGCATCTTCCGATATATATGTATAGTATATTAAAGGACGGTTTGCGGAACCTCAACCGGACTTTTATATACTCAACCTTTTTTGGAATTAACGACAATTTATTGGTTCGTCATGAGTCCAATGATTGTCGTGAGTTCCAGCCCAAATTGTCCATTTGGGTTCCCGGTCTTTTCAAAAGCCACTCCTAGTGACCTAGCGTAGAGCCGAGCCAAAATCTCAAATTTAAGAGCATTTGAACTAAGATGACCCTACACCGAAGGCGTGTTGCGCCCATTAGAAGTCCACCTTGTGTCTACATTGTCTTTGTCAATAAATAGACAATCATGCGTACGTGTTAATTGAAGGATGTATATGTGTTTTTAAAATGAATTTATTGTCTATGGGGGTGGGGGTGACTAATTGTCACATCCGGGTATCACCCCATAGAAGTAACATGGCGTACTTGACCTCTCGGAGGTCTTATACAAGCCCATAGATATGATTCATAGCATTGACATAGTAAATTTAGCGGAAAATTTAAAACTTTCTTAGCACATCATATGCTAGAACATTACTTCATATATATAAAACATAAGTCATAATACATATATAGAACTTAAGTCTCTTTGCCATCTTAGACTCAACAACTTTAGAGTACATTAGGGACACGACCCTTAAGACATAATACATAACTATAAAATATTCAATAAACTTTACAGTAAAGACATAAGTAGGAGATCCTTGAACTTAAGGATTCCTTTTATTGAGATTGGGAATCGTCTATCAAGCTCTTCACCATTCAACACATCCTTTAAGCATCCATAACCTACACTTTGTGTAAAAACTAGAGAAGAATGGGATTAGTACAAGAATGCACTAAGTATGACAACAATGCAAAAACATGCATTTAAAAGGGACATTTTCCTTGAAATCATACTTCATGCCATTTAAATAAACCATCATAAAACCTTTATACAATAGCATTCATATCATTCACATACTTCATAGAACCAAAATCAAAGGACAAACATCATATAAAATCATATATAGAATTTATGACATTTTTGAAGCCACTTTACAGTAAGCTACTTTTATGTTACAGTGAGCATTCTTTCCTATTATTCATTAACTTCCCAAGTAACCCTCTAGTGATACTTGGTGCAATGTATCACCTTAAGGTCACAAGGAGACATACATATCATCTACACAAGACAACACATACCATCATAGAAGTATAGTACAACATAGGCATAGTTAAGCTAAGACTATAAGGACAATTACAGTAAACTACCTTTAACTAACACATATACCAACTTCACTTCACATTAATGCATTATAAGATCTTACTCACAATCCTCCTCGAATACTACTAGTGCAATGAAAATGTGAAGCCCCATAACCTCACACATACTTAGTAAACCTATCATAAGACCAAAAGCCTTACCATCCAATTCATACATCAACAAGTAAGTAAAGATAACTTCATTCATGTCAATACAAGACCTTCATCATATAGTCATTTAGACAACATAGTGCATATAAAGATAAGATCACGTCATCTAGACTCATACCATGCACATCTTCATAACAAGTAGACAAATACTATAATGTCATGCATAAAAAACATACACATAGTGACATGCATTAGAACACCTTCCTAGAACTTCCTAAGGAGCTACTTGTGCAATGTCTAGATGTGTTCATTACTTCCACCTACTCTAAGTAACCTCCCTTAATTAATTCAATTTAGGGTCCTAGTAATTTACATCCATTGTCCATTTTACTTTAGGGAAACTATAGTATTAACCGACATAGACCATGTGATTCTAAACATGGAATTCGGTGTCATAAAACTCCACACCGAAAGAAGGTGGTCTACCGGCCAAAGTAGAACCAAACATGACATAGCTTTCTAGGTGGATCCACTAGCTAGTATCATGGAACTTGGGGGAAATTATGGAAATATCAACTCTACACCCTTTGTTGGGTCATGAGGCTATCCACCCCGTGAGGACCGTAGTGAACCCTACCTTCCATATGTGGACAAGTGTCACCCCCTCATCTACAAGTTCACTCTGTGCTAAGCTGCGTTCCATTTATTGAAAAAGCCTTTATTATCATTTATTTGTAAAACATAGGCTTAGGAGATTCATCCCGTCATATGCTTAGCTCATAGGTCATAGATGAAAGTTCATCAACCTAAATCATGTGAGAATATCCTTTCACATGGACATAACATATGTATTAGCACTATCTAGTTTAGGATACACTTTAGCACACCTTTCAAGACTCCGCTATTGACTAGATCATCATTCATGTGTGTGTGTATACATATATGTGACCAAACCTTTCACATAACACATTAAGTCAAACATGTCCATACATCATATTCATACATATAGAAACCAAAGCTAGCACTATCCTATCAAGGTACACATGTGCAATGCATAGACAAAGTTCCATACCCTTGCCCATACTAGTACACCTATCAAGTCATCCTAGCTAAGGAAACACATATCATACTTTCATAAACGTCATCTTAACATGTATAGTAGTAGACACTTAGTGAATATGAGAATTATCTTTCATTTGGACACTATGACCTATACTACTTGTAACATGCATGTAAAGTGAATGTGTGTGTACATTGGTCAATATAATCACATAATGGCTATCAACAACACATTGAGGCAGCCACCCTCTTAGACCATAATACTCTTTCAAGCATAGACCACACAACACACAATAGCATAGGAGACAAGTCAACTTCATATTACACTTAAGAGTCCTAACTTGTACTATTCATGCATTCACATAGGGGTACATAGGTAAGGTATTATTAACCATTTTAACACATCAATGGCAGCACCTATACTTTATCCTAACATGGATATACACATGCTTATACAATAGCCATACAACCTAGATCACAACTAGAATAGGAAAGTAGGCATAAACTTCTCATAGTATCATCATGAGTACATGTTCATAAGTTCATCAATTTGCCTTCAAGGCCATGGTCAACACATATATAACGACAATAAAGTAAACACCACCACCATAAGTGGACCATACCATATAATGTCATACCAGGCTTTATCAACTACATTAATGTAAATAAGTAGAGGGATGAGCCATTTTTACCAATTCATCAATCTTTGATAATAATTGATCAATACTCCTTTCTCATCACTTATACATTATAGATCTGTAGATATAAGTTCTTAAATCTTAAATGAAACTATGTACAAGTCGTCACAAGAGCATGATTCAACTAGTGCACTATATCACATATATGGTAGGAAGTAGAGAGTTATAGATCATCGAGTAACTTCCCTTGTTTTGCTCATCAATCATCATGTATCAATAATATACATTTAGGGCAATATCTAAATAGATATAAATAAATCTAAATCATGCTTCATCTACCCTAGAATTAAGATCACATAATGTTCATTACAACATTCAAATTGTAGGTTAGGAGAACCTAGATCAATTCATGCCAAGACTCCTTTTCTTTTATCACCAAGAATTCATACCCACAATTTATTAACATCATCAATACCAGGTAGTAATTAAGGACAATATAATCTACACGAAATCCTACTACAACTGCCATAATATCTAGATCACAGTGAACATGCTATTTTAGACGTCTATAGAAAGTAGAATAATCATGGTATAATCGACATTGATCAACATGAATCACTTATTTACAATTCATCAATAATATCCAATTAAAACAGTAGATACAACCAGCCCTACACAATCGAATTCCATATAAATCATTAAAAGACCAATGTTACATTGAATCATGGAAAACTAGGCTAAGCATGTTCAAATCTTCATACATTGATCCACATGTATTCTTCAACATAAATTCAACATCAATTAACATAAATAACAGTAGATGTAACCACTTCAACGTAATAGAATCATAATTCAATCGATAACAAGCCATGATCACAAAGCCCATGCAAGAAATAAATCAATTTAGGGAAGGAACATGGGTTCATCATGTAATTGGATTAAAATCACATTCAAACCAATATATTAACATAAATTCATCATGATTTAATCATTAAAAATGTTTTGAGAAGGAACCCATGGATAGATTGAAGAAGAAGAACTTTGATCATATTTTTCTCTTTGAAATCTTTGAGATTAACTCTCTAGATTGAAGGATAACTAGAGATGAAGGATCACCATACCTTTATATAATTCAAGACCTCTAAAACTTGGTGAAGAAATCATGAAAATCCAAGCTCCAAGTTGTTCTTGAGCTTCAACAACAATGGAGGTTTCAAGGGAGAAGATTTTTGGAGGGAAAGGTTCAATTTCATGAGAAAGGATTTGGAATGGGTTCTTCACGTGTTTTATCCCATATATACACCCAAATATGGGTATATTAATAAATTAGAATCAGTTTAGGATGTGGGGTGAATTTCCCATTCACCCCTTAAGTAAAACAGTCGCAATACAGTAGCTAAAGGCCACCATCGACGGAACCCATCGACTTGCCGTTGGTCAATCGACTGGCCATCCTTTGGCTTCTGTCGATTGGTCCTTAGACAATTTTTGGGTTGAGACCTGCCAAAGCTAAGTGTACATCAATGAAACCTCACCAACGGGCCGTTCGTTGACCAACTGGCCGTCATTTGGTCCGTCAAGTGACACAGACAAGGCAGTGTCTCGACCATCAATGGGTCCTTCTTGTGGGGACTTTTGCGGGGCCCTTTAGAAGTCGTACCCGGATGTTTCCAACTTAAATAAAACCCTTAAAAAGGTTTAGACCTTCCACATAATTTTCACCCACAACAAACACCTGCAACTCGTCCAAACAGGCAAGGCCCTATCGAGACACACACACGCATGTCAACGTCTTGGACATTCTTGGGCGTTTGACCTCCAAACTTCTCGAAAATTCATATACTACCATTAAAAATAATTATACACCATTTTAAGACTTCATAAAATAATTTCATACAATTTTAAGAATGCATAGACACATGAGGCACATAGGTGACTAGTCGTCGAACGTTCTGGTCGATCCTTGACGTTTCACTTCCAAATCACCTCAAACTTTATACACTGCCTCTAATAAATATTATAATTCATTTTAGGACCTTAGAACCTTAGTAAAACCATGTTATGATCTAGACATCCTAACTCATTTTGGGGGTCTTACACTAATCTTTGTCTGTTATTCTTGTTGGATGAATTCAATACACGAGCCTCTAAGAACAAGAATGGTGACTGTCCTCGATCCCTACATTAAAGTGTGGTGGAATTTCATGAAATATACATACAAAATGACGGTTTAAAAACACATAGGCTATCTTCCGTCGCTATTGGAAATGAAGGCTTGACCAGGTCTAATTGAAGCAATGGTAAAATTTTGGGAAAGCAAAAATATGTTATTTCAGTTCGGGGAAGTTAAAATGACATCGACTATTGAATAATTCCTAACAAGATATGAGAGTATCGCCATGTGCAAAAAGAGGAAGCGTCAACCAGATACAGATCTTCTAAATCCAAAAATATGGGATTTTGCCGAAATCAAAGAAAAATTGTCACTTGTTAAAGCTGAGTGGATGGACAAGCTTACCGGCCCAAACATTCCTCTCAGAAAGATATATTATCAATTTGGACGTGCGAGGGATTACGAGAAATTTAAAGAGGAGTTCATCTCGAAAGAAAAATGGAAGGAGACACGTCCTCTTGCCTTTGCAATATGCTTACTTGGAACAATGGTGTTTCCTCAAGGGACAAACTACACTATTCATCCAAGTGTAGTAATGGTCACTCATGCCATCTTCTATGGAGTAGACTACAAGTCATTAACCAGGAACTACACTTTGCCGCCCATGATCTTAGCCGATATGTACAGAGTTTTGGATAAGTGTCAAATCGGAGAACATTTCTTTCAAGGATGCAACCTGATACTTCAATGGTGGATGATGCGACATCTGGTCAAAACTCATAATCCGGGAGAACCAGATCCCCTAAGAAGGTTAGACGAACTTGAAGGTCAGGATTGGTAGATGTACCATAATAATTGCGACAGGACAGGATGGAATGATTTCTGGTATCCAAGATTTCAGGGGCTAATGGAAAAGAATGTACAGTGGTCGATAGACAGTCTGGTGGTGATGAAGGATATGGTGATTCGAGTAGAAAAGGTCCCTTACATGGTATTTGCTGGATTTAGAGAGACTAGACCGTATGTTCCCGATCCTGTCCTAAGGCAACTAGGAGGGAAACAAGAGCTTCACCAAATCACAGACATGAGGAAATTTTCACCTGACCACAAAAATGGACGAGTCGCATTTGCTGAAGACATACGTAGAATGTGGAGGTCTCAAAGACTATTGGGTGAGCCAGTACCGAACAGTTTTCATCCTGAATATTCAAAGGATTACAAGGAATGGTTGAAGAAGACCCTCGCTGGAACTATTGAGCCTGGCACAAACTTTTCTCATATTATTGTAGATGTTGGAGCCAAATATCAAGTTCGACTTCACCGACTCCAAGAAAGGTTCGATAAGAATGAGTTGGAGCATCAATGCCAATATATAGAGGATACCAAAGTCATAGCATAATTGAAACAAGAGATACGGAGAGCCAGCAAATGCATGTCAGAGTTGGATGATTACATGGAACAGCAGTTTCAGTCGATAGAGGGGTTGAAACATCAAGAAGGGGATCGATTCGCCAGAGATCATCTATGGCAGAACAGATATGCCATGTGGGAAGATGTCAGCATCGCCAAGAGGACCAAACGAGGCGTATGATCAGAGCAAGCTTTAAGTTTATTATTATCCCCTGCGCGGGACTGCTTTATTTGTACTTCGTTTTGTGATTTATCTTTTCAACCTATTTCCCTGTTACTATGTTTATCAGACAATTTGAATTATGTTAATAAAAATTGTGGGGATAATGAATTGGTTTAAAAAGACATATACATCCTTCAATTCGTTAGGCCTACCCTTGGCACAAAAGGTCACAAGCATATTTAGGACGCGATATTTGTCTGTATACTTGTTTACCTTAAATGTTTATGTGATATGTTGCTCAGAATGAGTACTTTGCCAACCCACTCCTTTTCGAACAATTCCAAAAATATATACAAGTCACTATCACAAAATGTTCAACCAAATTTCTGAGTCTTGAGTTTCTCAACCAAAAGTAATTCCTAGTACCCAACTCCTAAACATTACTCTATCAACTCGGGAAAGGTAAAATCAACGCTATGGAAAAAGGTACGAATATCGAGGCGGAGTCTACTAGAGAGGAGTTGGAGAGGAAAATACAATTACGCAGGAGATTTGAGAAATGAGAGAAATAGAACTCTTAGTTGAAATAGCCACAGCAATCATCAGAGCTGCAACTGCGGCACTAGACGAGGACATGGCAGCTAACATGGCAAGAAGCGCCATCGTGGACAGAGAGACGGAGGCTATGACTAGCAGGCTTCATAGAATATGAGGGAACACTCTGTCTTCAATCATGAATCTAATAGCGATCCCGAAGACACTCACCCTGGAGAGACTGGGGAAGATATCGAAGAGGAACTTTTCTACATGCCTCCTTTCCTGGGATGTCTAAATGGAGGAGACAAATGGATCACTCTCCCGGTTTATGAGCTGACACATAGCGTGGGAAAAAGGGTCGTGCCATGCGCTCTTTTGTACGAGCACCTCAATTTGAAGCCTAATGAGGGAATAACTTTAGGCTTTGGGCATGAAAACTCTCAAAAGATGTGTGCCTTCCACCCGAACCAACAAGGACACACTATAGTGGAATGTGCGCAGCTTAAGGCAAAAATCTGCAATATGGTTGATACTGGAATATCCCGCACATGTGGGGTGATAATACCGTCCTCAACTATGACCATCCACAGCCCAACAAGTTAGTCACTAATCACACCCAGTTTTATTGTGACTATTTCACGTCATTCAGGAAGACATTGCTGGAAATATATAGTGATTTGGTTCAGAAGGGGGTCTTAGCCTCTATCCAAGATGATGACGAAGAACTCGTATCGTTGGGGTAGAAATCTGTAAACCTTGTGCTTATCATGGCGCTATAGATCACAGCATCGGAAGGTGCCTCAGGTTTTGCTCCGACGTGGAATCCCTCATCAAAATGGAAAAGATTCGAGTCGAGTTTGTTCACCGTGGCTGATGTAGCGGCGAGGAGAAGAATGGCTGAGATGGAATCACCTTTATCTTTAGATGCTCTATTGTTTTTTTTTTCAATTTCCTTGTAATCGTTTGAGAATGAATGAATGAAATCAAGTATCTTCTTTTGTACCCGAACTACGTAGGGTCTGAATTCTCCTTGTGAGATACGTAGGCACCTTCCAAGGCCTGACCCATATCTTTCAAAATTTTGATTGTATCGAAAGAGATGCAGCAAAGAAGACCTTAGCTCAACGTGATTTAACCTTTCTGAGATAATCCCAATTCAAAATGAGCAAACTCCTTCTTGTTCAAAAAAATCAGTTTCCCCTTACTCGTGGGTTAACATATCCTCAAACAAAGCAACTTTTGTGTGTTTACCTATTCTCTATGCGATATCTTGCATTATGTATTCTTAACTCAAACTAAGAAATTTGCCTTTGAGTAGTTTTCCTTCCACAGTTACTTAAAATTGGCCTATGTCGATAAGCTGGTTGATCATACGTACTTCACAAGATCTAAAGGCCCTACAGATTCCTTTCCCGATCAAAGTTCAGATAAGGGAAAAACAACAATGGGGGATAATAATGAAGAAATCAGCTTGACCGACGTTTTGGTGGCTCAACCTACCATCGCAGATCAAAATGAACTAATCAGGTAACTGATACAGCAGATTGCCGAGATGAGGGTTGAAATGCAGAGGAGACAAGATATACATTCGTCGGGTTGTGCTGTCAACGCTTCGAATGATGGAAGTCCTTCGCTGTACTTTCCCTCTTCTAACATGGAGCAAGCTCAGAATCCACCTTCTATCCTTCACAAAATCCCTCAGTTATCGACTTAACCACGCAAAATCTTCAATACGCATCAGCCTCCTACCGAACCCCACCACCTCCTCAAAATAATAATCTTCAAATACCACCTCCCCCTCAAAATGATAATCACCAAACCTCTCCACCCCCATAAAACCAAAACACATTCAATCCCCAAACATCGCTCCATCCCCAAAATCAACACACTAGTCCCCAAACATACCCTCAAAACTACCAAACCACTCAAAAATGCCCCAAGTCCCTCCGGTGCTTTGCCTCTACCCCGTAAAACCACTTTCCAAATTCCCATTCCCAATGAGCATGATGTGAACGGTTCTGAGCTCGACCAATATAAAAAGCAATAAAGAGAGTGGAGGTCGAAGGAATAGGGTTCTAAGATAGACATAAAGGAGGAGATCCGAAGGGCAATGAAGGAGCTGCAGTGCATTCCTGAAGTCGCCAGTTTGAACTATGAGGATTTATGCATTCATCTGAATTTGGACCTCTCGGAGGGTTCAAGATGCCAAAATTCGACACTTTTGTAGGAATATAGTGTCACATTCGGGGAGCACCCCCTAGACGTAACCGGAATCGTCGTCCTCTTTGAGGAATAATACTAGCCTCTTAGCTTACATCATTACATTTATAGGTTAAAAATGCAGAAAATTTAAAACTTTCGTAACTTTTACATTGAGGTTTACATAGACCTCTACATACACATAATACTTATATCCACTATACATAGACCCTTCGTATAGGAACATTACATAGTCTTCTACATTTATTTCACATACATAATATAGCAATGTAGATTCATAATAAGTCTAGAATACCTCTCATATTAAACCATCTAATTCAAATACAACATCTTGGGTTCAACACATACTTCATTACAATAAAGGCCTCATATAGGCATATACAAAGTCCACATGGAAAAAGAATGAACTAAATTGTCTTTAAGACTAATCAATATCAAATAACAAGATAGTGGCATCGTCCCCGGAAAGTGAGGACCTACCGAAACACTTGAGAAATGTCCAAGTAGTCTTCAATGGCCTTCAACTAAGCTCAACGGCCGGACCCTACAATTTGTAGTAAACATAAACATGGGGTTAGTACACAGTTGTACTAAGTATGAGTATATGCACATAAAATACTTTGAAATCATGCTAAAGAGGACATTTGTTCAAAACATGCTAATTTACTTTGAAAAGCCTTTTGCACATCCAAGAACCTATATAAACCAATTAGCACATAACTCTTAAGTAAAGGCCATATACAACACAAGACCAACATCATCAAGTATACACAAGTCAATACATATAAGAGTTCATAATATCATAACATAATCAATACCCTTACCCACAACCCATCTTTTAGCCTACTAGTGCAATGACCATGTAAATCCCCATAACCCTACTTAATCAAGTAAACCAAATAAAGGACCATAAGTAAATCCTAACTTCACATAACATATCATCAAGAGTAATCATCATCACATTTAGCAATATAAACTAATAGCATGTTCATAAATGAAACTAACAACATATAGGATCATCAACATGTAAAATCATCATATTCATAGCATATACATTATAAGAACACAAGAACAACTTCCTAAGGATTCCCTCAAGGAAAACTAGTGCAAGGTATATGCAAAGTCCCATACCCCTACCTAGGCTAAGTCAAATGTCTCAAGTCACCCTAATTAGTGTATAGTCCATTACTTTATTTTACTTTCAGGAACACTTGCCTTAACCTACATAGACCACAAGAGCTAAGTGTGAAATCCGGTGTTGAAAAACCTTACATCGATGGAAGGTGGTCTACCACCTAAAGTAGTACCAAACATGAACATAGCATCTAGGTGGATCCACTAGCTAGTATTCCTATGGTGGAACATAGTTTATGGAGCTTGGGGGTTGTCATGAAAACATCACTCTATGCCCTTTTTGGACTGTGAGGATTATGGTGAACCCTACCTTTCCTCTTTGGGAAGGTGTCACCCCTCATCTACAGATCACTCGGTGCTAAACTAGAGTCCCTTTTGAAATGTCTTTCTTTATTAATCATAATATTAGTTTAGGTCATAGGGTCTAATCCTATGTATAGTCATTGTCATTAGCTCATTAGGAATTGCATGAGAATATCCTTTCATGGCAACCCTCATATGTGAGATTATCATAACATCATCATCATGTCATAATAAGGCACATAGGTACTTCATAACAAACCTTATATCATTTCATCTTAAACATAATATCACAATCACATAGTCAATACATTTCAATTCAACATCATACCAACACCTACTTAGGCTAATCACAAGTCATGCTTTAATTGAACTACATCATCAATCACAAGCCATCATAATTGAAGTAAAGGTTAGGATCATAAAGACTTACTCAATCTCCTTCAATAGACATCTCCATGGTCTTACCATCAACCAACCAATTACATCCAACAATAGGTGTAGTAACATCAAGCAATAGTAATTAACACAAGACTTAGGTCAATTGCATCATCACTATTCAATTAACATCAATTCATAACCTAGGGTTAAGGGAAATAGGGTTCATCATGAATTCTTCAAGAAATAGATCCAATCCCAAAAATACATTACCCTAGGAAGTCCATGAATGAAATAGAACAAATAAAACAAGTATAATAATCAATATATACTTCAATTTTCATCAATTCATAACCAAGATACACGATTTGGGGAAATTAGGGAAGGGAACATGATCAACATGAAATTGCATCAATTAACATCAATTAATCAACAATTTATACTCAATTAGTCATAGGCAATCACAATTTATCATCAATTTGAAGTTTAGAAGAAAACTCATTAGGATTGGAAAACCCCATGGAATTGGGTATTTTAGAAATCAACTTTGAAAGGAACTCTTGGGGAAAGGAATCCCAATAGTGAAGAACCCATACCTTAATGAAGATTAAACCACAAAACTAAAGTGAAATCCTAGAGAAATTGGTCCTGTTTTTCAAGATTTCTTCTTCCTTCAATGGAGGATGAATAGAGAGAGAAAGTAGAGAGAGGTGAGAGGTTTTGGGTTTTGATTTGGGGATTTGATTTGAGTGAGTAAATGTGAGGCAAAACTGATTGAAAATCAATATATAGACCCCCCATGAAATACCCAAAAGACCCCTCACTCAAGTTGACCCTTTAATGAAGTCAAACATCAAATCAAAATTTCAGATTTTTGTCGCGGAACAAGTTCGCAACGCGGAGCTGTTCCCCCATGATTTTCTAATTTAAATTTCGAGAAAGTGAAGTCCGCTACCTTCCCATGGTGCAAACTTGAGATTTGACCAAAATCTCGCGGACTTGTTTTATCTATGTGCATTTTGGCTGCTGCCTAGGCAGCTTGCCAAGCCAAGTTTTGGGTCACTTCGTGGATCCCTAAGGCGACCCTGGGGGGTTCGACACTGAAGTTTTTACTATATATACTAGGTTTTACCTAATGAAAGTCATTTTACTAGTGTTGGACCTCATATGACACCTCTATGCCTTCCCAAAACCTAAGGACGTTTCACTAGTTAAATTAGACTAGCTTCTGGACGTCATGGACGTTTCTTGATGTCTTTACTCCAAAACATCCTAAATAGTTTATTAACATTATTTTAGGCCTTATGAAAGTCTTACTAACCTTAGATCAACACGTGATTCTCTAGTTAAGGTCATAGACTTTCGGAGTGTTACATAGGGAATCCCTTAGCGCATCAAAGGGCCTATTCTGACCAGCTCGTGGGAGTTGGGAGAGTTGAAGTTGTACTCATGCGGCTCTTTTGGCCGAAGTCTAAGCAGAGAGGATCTGGAGTTGTTCACATCCCACAAAACAAGGGAGTGGCATAGCTGAAATGCCCTGGCTAAGGACTTCATTGAAGGTTTGCTTACAACGTGAAGATTGTCCCTGATCATTATTCCCTAGAAAAGATGAAGCATAAATCTACCTAAAGCTACAGAGAGTTTTCGTATAGATGGAGAACGAAGGCGGCTAGATTTTGCCTCCTTTGTCTGAAAAGGAAATTGTTGAAGTATTTGTCGGGTTTATGAACCCGAGTATTATAACAGAATTATGCTGCTCGTTGGAGCAAAGTTTTCCGCGATAGTCAAGGTATGTGAGACTATCAAAGATGGATTAAGAACCAGGAAGATTGCCCGCGTTGCTGCCTCGCCCGAATCATCGGGTTTGTTGAAAAAGAAGAGAGAAGATGTGTCTATTGTCTCTTATGAGGTAAATAATACCCCGAGAAAATCCTCATCATACCAAGGTCGTTATCGACCTTCACATAGTCCATACGAGGCTTGTTATACACAAGCCGATTATCAAATAGTCCCCCTCCCACTTACCAAAATACCCATCCTCCACGTTACCAAAATGCCCCTCCTCCCACTTACCAAAATTCTCCCACTCCCAGTTATCAAACTACACCTCCCATCTAACAAAATTTCCCTCTAGCTTACCAAACTCCATCTCATTATTACCAAAGCGTCGCTCCTAACTGTTCTAATGCGCAGTCAAATTACCGAGCGCCTCCCCCAATATATCAAACTCCATCTCCAGTTTACTAAAATGCCTCCCCTCCCCCCGCCCCCGAACTACAAAGCTCTATTGCCAAATTACCATACTAATCCCTATCCAAGATATAAAGATACCCATCCTAACGTACGAAATTATCATCAAATACCTCCTTCACAACAAGGCAACTAAGATCCCTTCGTCCCAGATTTGAGAAAAACCCCCACTAAATTTTCACTCTGCTTGTCAAAAGCCGAACAAAGCTGCACGAGTAATTAACTGCGGCAGGTTATATCCATCCAGTGGAGACCAAGCTAGTGGATATCAGCTCCAGGTTTTACAGAATTGATCAAAAGTGTGCATATCACTCCAACAACGTTGGAGATGATACTGAGGATTGTATTAACCTCAAGCACAAAATCCAGGATTTAATCGACTAGAAGGTGGTCTCCCTACAGACAGTCGCACCCAATGTCAATAGTAATCATTTTCCAAATCATGGGGGCATCAATATTAATATGATAGAGACAGATGACGATTGATGCGCGACAAAGATGATAGTTCTGATTGTTCATGATGAACTGGAAAGGGTCGTAGCTTCGTTGAACATCAAAGAGAAAAAGGAGTTTGTGATTCTTACACCTAAGAAGGTTGTTGCCTTGGTGCCGATAAAAAATCCTGCTCGACCAAGGTTTGTAATCAAAATTTTTTCTGCTCAAGGCATGACTAGGTCTGGCAGATGTTATACGCTAGAGGAGTTGGCTCATAGAGGACAAAAGAAGGACCAACCAAAGAGGCCGATAAGTGAGGCCGATTTTGAGGAATTCTGGAGAAAAATACAGCCTAAAGACTATTCGATCGTGAAGCATTTGGAGAAGACCCCTACTCAGATTTTTGTTTGGGCCCTGTTGATGAGTTCGCAAATTCATAGGCAAGACTTGATTTAAGCTTTGGATGAAACCTATGTGCGTGTGAGAACAAGCAATACAATGTAGCAGCTATGATCAACTAGGTCATCCGTGGACATCAAATCAACTTTTGTGATGAAGAGTTACCCTTCGAAAGGATGATGCATAACAAAGTTTTACATGTCACCATTGCGTGTCGAGACAAGGTTATAAATCTTGTCTTGGTATATGATGGACCCGGTCTCAATATTTTCCCACTATCGACTCTGAGGCAGCAAATATTTAACTTGGGGAAGCTTCAACATAACCAAGTCAATTTGAGGGCCTTCGATGGGGTGCAAAGAGACACACTGGGTGCCGTGAACTTGATCATTCAGATGGTTCCTGCAGAGTTCAATATGGAGTTTCAAGTGTTGGACATCAACACTAGTTACAACCATCTTTTGGGAAGGACGTTCATCCACATGGCTGGGGCCGTGCCTTCTACCCTTTACAAGCTGATGAAGTTTGTTTGGAAGGAGCAAGAATTGGTTATTCAAGATGAAGGAATCCACTCCAGTGGGCATGCTCCAATCATTGATGAAGTCTCTGGAGGCTTCGATTTCTACACGGTGGAGTTCGTAAATGCCACCGGTGATGATTTGGATCCACAAACCTCATTGCCCTATGTATACAAGATGATCGATAAAGTGATGCTACAGAACGGATTCGAGAGCCAAGTTTTGGATTGGGAAGGAGTTTTCAATCCTGTTTAAGTTCCCGCCAAATGAACAAGGTTTGGTTTGGGGTCCATCCCCACAGCTGATGAAGCAGAAATGAAGAACAAGAGTGGTGATCAAGAATTGGCCAGGCCAATCCCTCATCTGTACCAGTCATTTCCATTTCGAGAGTATGCCAATCTTGATGGCCTTGGGGAAGGAATCTGGGCTTTTTTGAAGAAATTGATGTTGTCATAGAGGATGAGATCGAGACATCTGGTATCCACGATGTCGAGCCTGAGGAGAATTTGTATAACTGGACCTCAACACCAATCTTGATTCCCCAAACATCTTGGTAGAAAGGACATTGTTTATGCATATTTTGAAAATCGATGGTAGTACGGAAGAAGGCCGAGATCGACCATTTTGCATTTTTTTAGAACTGTTTGAATTTTAAAATTCCCTCGTAATGTTTAAAAAGGCAACATGGCCCTTCGCCATGGCCAAAGATTGCCTTAGTTTCTCAATTTGAATGAAAGCCTCTTTTATGGAAAATTTGTTTATTTACTTATCTGCTATATTTACTCACATGACTTTGTCTGTTTATGATTTCAGTAATATTAATTTAAAACTTGCCAATGTCATGTCAGTCACAAGCCAAACGAACAAAATGAGGCAGGTGATGATAAAGGTGAAGAATATGAAGAAGAAAATGAGGTACGAGAATATATCGCTGAGGAGTTTTGGAAGTTTGAGAATAAATATAAGACGAATTTGGAAGAAATTGAAACTGTGAATCATGGAGACGAGGAGTGCGTCAAAGAGGTCAAAATCATTGTCCATCTGAATGAAGGTCAAAGAAGGGACCTGATTCATTTTCTTAGTGAATACATTGACGTATTTGTCTGCGTTTACAGCGACATGCTAGGGTTGAGTACAAATGTGGTGTCCCATAAATTGTCGATCAATCCAGGTTTCAGTCCAGTAGAACAAAAGGTTCGAACTTTCAAGCCCGAGTAAGTTTGAATATTAAAGAAGAGAATACTAAGCAAATCGAGTCTCAATTACTGGAAGTGACATAGTATCTGACTTTGTTAACCAATGTTGTTTCGGTCGCCAAGAAAGATGGGAAGGTCATAATCTGTGTTGATTACATGGATTTCAACAAAGCAATCCCAAAAGATAACTTTCCATTTCCAAACATTCACATTCTAATTGATAATTGTGCTAAGCATGAAATGCAGTTGTTTGTGGTTTTTTACGTAGGCTATCACCAGATCGTGATGGATCAAAAATATGTAGCAAAAAAAACTTTCATTACACCGTGGGGTGTATATCATTATAGGGTGATGCCATTTGGTCTCAAAAATGCAGGTGCTACTTTTATGAGGGCTATGACACCATCTTTCATGACATGATTTACAAAGAGATTGAGGTGTATGTTGATGATTTCATAATCAAGTCCTGCGAGGGTTCGCACTACTTGACTCATTCAAGGAAGTTCTTTGATCGTCTGCGTCATTACAACCTGAAGTTAAATCCTGCCAAATGTGCTTTTGGGGTGCCTATCGGAAGTTATTGTGATTTATAGTTAGCAGAAGGGGTATTGAGTTCGACCCTTCTATGATCAAGGCAATTCAAGAGTTACCTCCTCCGAAGACGAAGAAGGAAGTGATGAGTTTTTTAGGGAGGTTGAACTACATTAGTCGGTTCATATATCAATCCACCGTGGTGTGTGAGCCTATCTTCAAGTTGTTGAAGAAAAATGCTTTGACAAAGTGCACCGATGAATGTCAGACCGCTTTTAATGCCATCATAATTATTTGTCCAATAAACCAGTGTCGGTTCCTCCGCGAGAAGGGATCCCATCATTGCTATATTTTTTTGTCTCGGATAACGCATTTGGGTGTGTGCTTGGTCAGCATGATGAGACATGAAAGAAAGAGCGAGTTATTTACTACTTAAGCAAGAAATTCACTCCATACGAGACTCGTTATACTCTTTTGGAGATAACGTATTGTGCTTTGACTTGGATTGCCCAGAAGTTGATATTTGTCTTCCTATACCACATATCTCATTTCTAGGATGAACCCATTGAAGTATATTTTTCAAAAAGCGATACCGACCAAAAAGTTGAAAAATGGCAGACCCTTTTGAGTGAATTTGATATCGTGTATGTGGACCAGAAGCATATAAATGCACAATCCTTGGGTGATCATCTTGTGGAGAATCTAGTCGATGAAGAGTATGAACTGCTCAAGACTTATTTCCCCGATGAAGAGGTATCATTTGTGGGTGAAGATATTTCTAAGGCATACCCTGGTTGGAGAGTATTCTTTGATGGAGCAGTGAATCACCAAGGAAAAGGTATTGGAGAAGTCTTAGTATCAGAATCTGTTCAACACTATCCTATGACAACGAAACTCCAAATTAATTGCACGAAAAACATGGTTGAATATGGAGCATGCATTCTTGGTTTGAAGATGTCCATCCACATGAATGTGCATGAGCTTCTGGTTCTTAGAGATTCAGATTTATTGATTCATCAGGTTCAAAGAGAATGGGTCGTCAAGAACCCAAAGATTACACTGTACGTGTTGTATATACAGAAGTTGTGCAAGAGGTTTCGCAAGTTTGAATTCATTCACAATCCCAGAACACATAATGATTTAGTTGATGCTCCTGCCACCATCGTCTCAATGATTAAACATTTAGATACTGATTATATTGATCCTCTGGATATATAATTAAAAGAACGTCTAGTCGATTGTTCACATGTTGAAGTAGAACCATACGGTTTGCCATGGTATTTTGATATCAAAAATTACTTAGAGACCGTGATTTATCCTGAAAATGCAATATTTAACCAGAAGAAGTTGATACGCCGATGGCCCTCAACTTCTTTTTAAGTGGGGAAATCCTTTATAGGAGGACTCGAAATTTAGGTCTTCTCAGATGTATTGATGCTGCTGAGGCTGAAAAGCTTCTAGAAAAAGTACACGCTGGAGTTTGTGGTACACACATAAATGGACTCACTTTGGTAAGGAAGATCCTTCGAGCCGGTTATTTCTGGATGACTATGGAGCATGATTATTGCAAGTTTGTGCAGAAATGTCATAAATGTCAAGTGCATAGTGATTTGATCTGAGTGCCGCCTCACGAACATAATGTTATGAGTTCACCTTGGCCATTCGTAGCTTGGGGCATGGATGTCATTGTTCTAATAGAACCAGCCGCTTCTAATGGATACATATCTATTTTGGTTGCCATTGACTACTTCACCAAGTGGGTGGAAGCAGCTTCGTACAAGTCGGTGACCAAGAAATTTGTAGCAGATTTTTTCACAACAATCTAATATGCAGGTTTGGAGTACCAGAATCCATCATTACTGATAATGGTGTAAATCTCAATAGTCACTTGATGAGAGATATATGTAAGCAGTTTAAGATTACTAAACGAAACTTAACCACTTATCGTCCTCAAATGAATGGAACTGTAGAGGCCGCCAATAAGAACATCAAGAAGATTCTAAGGAAAATGATTGATAATCACCGAGGTTGGCATGAGATATTTCCATATGCTTTGTTGGGATACCGAACGGCCATCATTACGTCGATCAAAGCTACCTTATACTTGCTAGTTTATGGAACAGAAGCAGTCATACCTGCTGAAGTTGCGATACCTTCTTTAAGAATCATCCATGAAGCTGATTTGAGTAATTCTGAATGGGTCAGCAAGCGGATCGATTAGTTAACCTTGATTGATGAAAACAGAATTGTTGTCGTTTGTCATGGTCAACTATATCGACATAGAATGATACGTTCTTTACACAAAAGAGTGAGAGCCAGAATTTTTGAAATTGGTCAGTTGGTCCTTACACGCACTTTCCTCATCAGGATGAGTACAAAGGGAAATTTGCACCGAATTTGCAAGGACCTTACATGATTCGCAAAGTATTATCTGGAGGTGCTTTGATCTTGTCAGATATGGATGGCACCGCATGGCCAAAACTGATCAACTCATATGATTTCAAGAAATATTATGTGTGTAGCTTCAATTTGTATTTCTGTCATTTCCCTGTAATTGCTCTATTTGCTTCTAATTGTTTTGTTTAAGAATTTATCCCTTTGTAATGAACTATGTCTTACCTAAATTCTCAAGAATGAGATACGTAGGTGGCCTATGTTAGCCTCGGTCACTCCATTTATCCCTTTTAATATTTCTCTGTATTTGAACTACGTTCGACCTGAATTCTCAAGAATGAGATATGTAGCCGGCCGATGTAGGCCACGGTCGGTTTTCTTTGTAAATTTCTTATTATTGTTAAACATTGAGGGAAACTACGTTTGACCTGATTCCTGCCTCAACGGGATACATAGGCACCACAAGGGTTTGGTCATATCTCCCGTAAGATTTCTATTATTCCTTTATAATAGAAACTAGGACAAAATTTTTGACAGGGACTCAAAAATTCTCGAGAGGAAGATTTTTCATCAACCAGTCAAGACTGAAGTTACTTTAAGAACTCGCAACTAAGACAGAGTTTTTTAGAGGATCTAAAAAAAATTTAATTTACTCACCGACAGTTAATCGGCACAGAAATTTTGAGAATGGCCTCAAAGTTTCAACATGGGTTTATCGACAGTCTAGAGCAACTTTGAAACTTTCTGCAAATAATGAGATAGACCTCCAAGCATCAGACTCAAAGAAGTTCGCTAAGTCTGACATGATATGATACTTGGCAGTTACCCTTTTTCCAAATACTACTTTCGAAAATCTATTTTCTTAAAAATCTTTTCCTTTATATTTCATTTATCTCTCGGCATAAAATATGTTATCTTATCTATCAATAGGCGGGAGATTGGAGGAACCAATCGGGGAAAGAAAGACAAGGAGCAGACAACCGAAGAAATCGACACATATCAGTTTATGCTAAAACTGACAATTTTTTAGCGGATGTAGGTTTATATGTTTACCTCAAAATGAGTATGTTTCTCCATTCGATGAATATGGAGAAGTCAAATGGGTGAAGAGCTTCCCAAAATTTACAATTTTTCTGTGGTTAAAAGAAATATTTTATGTTGCTTATATCGAAAACTCGGGAATATAAATAGCACTATTTCATCCAACTCAAAGATGAAACAAATGAAGGCCTCGAGGAAAAATATTTTACGAGTTTTTGTTGACTAAAGATACTTGAACGATGTTTATCTGCAATACACGATAATGATACCACTTGAAGAGTCATCTATGTTGTATTATCGAATGAGATGATACCGCTACTCTGCGGGTCATTATTTTCTATTTTATTATTTATACTGTCTATTGAGACGATACTGCCACTCAAAAGATACCTAGTATATCACATGTGTTATTCGGTGAAACATCATCTTCACTCGACATCGAGAGGCGTCACCTTTATCTTCGTACATTGCGAGGAAAATGTCATGCATCGCAGAAAGAAGTCATGCATTGCAAGAGACAAGTATACATGCATTGCGGGAAAAGTCATGCATTGGAAAAAGAATCCATGCATCGCGAAAAAAAGTCATGCTTAGCAAGAGAAAGAGATTCATGCATCGCAAAGAAGAGGCCATGCATTGCAAGAGAGAGGAATTCATGCATTGCGGAAAAGAAGTCATGCATTGCAAGAGAAGAAATTCATGCATCGCGGAAAATGTCATGCGTCGCGAAAAATAATCATGCATTGCAAGAGAAGGAAGTCATGCATAGCAAGAGAAGGAATTCTTGCATTGCAGAAAAGAAGTCATGCATCACGGAAAGGAAGTCATGCATTGCAAGATAAGAAATTCATGCATCGCCGGAAAGGAGTCATGCATGACAAGAGAAGGAAACCGTGCATGTCAAGAGAAATATTTATCCATCATAAGAAGATCTATATCGACTACATCATTTTTTCTTCGCCAAAAAATGACATGAAGAGAACCATCAACAAAGACGTTAAAGAATTGTCAGCATATTACATCACATCAGCCTTTTATTATATAGACATCAAATGAAGAGTACATTGAAGATTATATTGCAAACATAAGACATGAGCTTTATTTCTTTGCGTCAAACCGATTGAGTTGACGTCAAATATTGTAGGAGAGCAATTTAGTGTCAACATGGTAAAAGACACTATCTCCCATTCGAATTGCATTTTTTATACTAATGAATTTTATCTCAGTCTTTGTCGAGAGCATACGGAAGGATGAATTCTCCAAACAAAACCACAGGTGTGGACGACATCAAAAAGGGTGTAGCACAACGTGGAACTTTTTCTTAGCAGCGAACTGGAACATAGTTCAAAGAGGAGTGTCAAACTCTTACGACGCGAGTGTAGGAGTGACTTCCACCACAATCAAACAAAACCCCTATCAGAAGGCATGTGAGTTTTTCTTTAGGTTTCCTTGTTTCAGTTTCGCAACCGGTAATTTTACTATCCACCGGAAAAAGTTTTCCAATCATAGTGACATACACCAAGAGCCTTGGAAATTATGTCCATGTAAGTTCTTAGTTATGGGTGTGAAGCTCACAACATTCATGGCTAAGAGGTTACAAGCCTCCATTTCATACTCGATTCTTCTGTTATTTTTCGAGAACCAAAGGTTATCTAGCATAATAGATTTCTTTTTTCACAGATCTAGTCGAACTACAAGCAGCCTGATTCCCTATGTCGAGGGATATGTACGACCCTCAGAACCACCAACTCCACTAGAGACAATAAAAGGTGTACCTACTAGTGAAGCATGTACGACAACATCTACATGATCTCTTTAGTCTCAGTCAGACCCTCATCTGTAGCTTCCACAGTTACCCCAAACATCTCCTTATCCGTTTCTGCCTCGGACATAGGATCAATTGTCTGCGTAACTTTAACAACCCTAAAAATGGGTAAGATAAGTAATGCTTAATGTGTCTAGAATGCCTACAATTAGACCAGGGTTCACACGGATTGACGCTCGTAGAAGCAGACCTCGGAACCCTTGCTACAGCCAAGCCAAGTAACTTGGAGAGTTAGTTGAGCTTGTAAAGGTTGGGTCCAACCATGTAGGGCTCTCGAATACGAAGATTTACTCGAAGGAGTCTTTACCGGACTTAAGAAGAGGAGATCTTAAGTTTGGAGGGTCTAGGGGTAAAATGGTCATTTCCAGGTCAAGGGTAATATCGTAATTATCCTAAGAAATTAATTAATTAATTAGTTAAATTTAATTAAGGACCGGTCCGGGTCGGGTCGACCCGAAGCGACCCGTTTCCTCGAAATAGTGTCAGCCGGGTTCGAACCCCAACGGAAGCAACGAATGGGGATTTAATTATTAATTTAAAATCTGATTTCATAAGGGCAAAATGGTCCTTTCACGTATTAGTTAAAATAAATCAGATTTTTATAATAAAACAAAACCTTATTGACTAAGTCCTAAACTAGACTCATAAGCCTCAAACAACTCCCACTCTCTCACGTCTATCTCTCACATTTTCACGTTCAATCTCTCTTGTTTCTCTATGCCAAAAATAACGTTGAAGAACAGAAAAATAACCAAAGTTCTTCACACTTGAAGAACTCACACGAAATCTCCATAAATCAAACGTTAATCGCACGTTAGGCTAAGGGAGGTTGTCCGTCGAGTGGTGTAGACATTGAAGAGGCTTAGATGTGATCTTGGGTGGAGTATTTGGGCAGCAAGTCGAGGGTTTAACGTCAAGAAGGTATGGGTTTTCTTCTCTCTCGGTTCCTTTCCCAAGAGACCCCCCTAAGGTTCAGATTATTCAGTCCGAAAACTAGGATTGTTCCCCGTTGCATGCCCTTGTCACTAGCTCCCAATGAATCGTAGGTTGGGTATGATTGCTGGTAGATTTAGGTGTATATTATGTTTTCGTGATGAATATGATTATGTTTGTGTGCTTGAAATCGTATGAATGACAACCCATGTGTTCGAAATTATGTGCAAATGTGTGTGTGTGCAAGTATGTGACCGTGACTAAGGTCTCGGATTAGGCTCCAAATCGATAATGTTATGGTTGTTATTTTACGTGCATAAACCTATGTAAATCGTGATGTTCATTAAAATAAAATGTGGCTGATTTGAGTATCAATATTTTGGCTAAAGGAATCTATGATAAATGCACCCCAAAACGTGTTAAATGATCTATGAATTTCCCTAACAGTTCAAGTGAAAGTGTTGGTGAAAATGAGCTGAAAAATGACCAAATTTCCAGCAAACTTACAAGTTTGGTTTAGGCTAAATAAAGATGAACAAATCTGGAAATTATTTGAGTGTAAAAGGGATGAAGTCACCAGGATTCGAACCCGTGACCTCACCCGTGAGCTGCATTAAAAGCGTGAAAAGGATTGGGGGTCGGGGGACTCGATCTCGAGTATTGGCTATAAAATGAAATACGAATAAAAATTAAGAAATGATAGGAGTGGAATTCGAACCCACAACCTCTCGATCATAAGATAAGAAAAACAAAATAAAAAGAAATGTGAGGCGTGGGAATCGAACGCACGACCTCTAGGCAGAAAGGGAGAAATAAATAGAAAATAAAGTGAGGTTGTGGGGGTTCGATCCCACAACCTCACGGCCAACTGAGAAATAGTCAACATTTAATAGAAAATAAAATAAGGAGGCTGTGGGGGTTCGATCCCACAACCTCTCGATCCCAATCGAGTAAAAGAAAAAAAAAATAAAGACAAAAGAGGCGATGCTGTTGGGGCTCGATCTCGGGTCCCAACGCCTTAAAGGATAGGAAATTAAGGAAAATAAGAAGAAAATAAATGTTCAAGAATAATGCCGCCTACTTAGATCAAAATCGAGATATTGGCATACATACAAGATGCATAAGTCTTGTACTAGATAATGTTAGGAAGATATGAATCACTTAAAAGAACTATGAATGAAGCCTCATGGCTTGTATGTATAGACCCATATGTCTAGCATACGTTTAAAAATAAGTGAACCTAAGATGTATGTAATAAAATGATGTAACCCTAGAAGGGTTAAGTACGAGTGTAAAACACACTAAATGTCCAAGTGCATTGGCATATGATGAAATGATTATCATGTAATGAAATGATGAAACCCTAGAAGGGTTAAGTAAGTGTGTGAAACACACAAATGGCCAAGTGCATTGGCATATGATGAAATGAACATTCACGTAAAATGGGGTGAGTAATTATGAAGAGCAAATGTGCTAATGTTAATGAATGTGGTGACAACATAATATGAGGCTAATGTAGAAGATGAGAACAATCTCAAATGAGCCTAAGTAAATGTTACCAAAACGTACTCACCTATGAGAGTGTAAAGTTAATGAATAGACCAGTCTCTATGAACACTCTAATGAAAGTATTGAGGTTAACACACTTAATACTAATAATGAGATGAGAAACCATCTATTGAGCTATGATGTCCTCATACTAGAAGCCAGCTTCCATTACGTATGAGTTGAATGTAATGTAACTTTATACTGAGCTTCGATAGACTAGCTATGAGCGGTGATGCCTTCTTTCGGGAAGGACGAAGGTTGACGTAACTCTCATAAGATGAGACTATCCGGCATGCCGGGTATGGGTCTCCTTATATCTTCTAGTCTTCGAACCTATACTGCTAATATAGGGATCTGGTGGGGTTAAATTCCCATGCACGCTAGCATATTTTGGGTCACTTTGGCCGGTGATTCCACCTCACACTGGATTTCATGATGCTCACATGATCTATGTCGGTTAAAGTTAAAGTTCCCAATGAATGAATGAGGCCAACCTCAAATGATGCACATAATGAAATGAACGATACCAAAGGTGTTAGGATAGGATAATCAAGAGGTGATCTAGACTCAAGTAATGACACTAGGTTATTCTTGATCATTGCACAGCAAACCCGATGAGAGTCTTAAACTACATCCTAGGTATATCTTGTGTTTACACTAGCTTATGAATGAATGAAATGAAGTACGTATGAATGAATGAAGCAGACTCTGTGTTTGCTAAGGAAGATTCCCTAGTTGAGGTCCCATATGTTGAGCCCTCATTTTGGGAAGTCTTAATGTCAAGTCCATGATTCCAATGTCTCATGGCATATGAATGAATGATATGAAAGATGTTATGTGCTATATGTAATATGATATGTGCTATGTGTAAGACGTTATGTGTTGTGTGCAATATGATAAGTATGATGATGCATGTTACTATCATGGCATGACTTTCCTAATCCAAATTTAGAAAGCTCACTGACTTTCCTAATCCAAATTTGGAAAGCTCACTAACTTTCGTAATCCCAATTTGGCAAGTCCACTAACTTGACTTTCCATAATCATGTTGTCAGGAAAGAGCTATTCTTACTCATGCATGTACTTAGTGTGTGCTTGCATATACCCATACTTAGTACAAGTGTGTACTAATCTCATACAACTCTATATTCTTAGGTGCAGGCACAGGTAGACGCTAAAGCTTACAGGTTGACGTTGCAGCTATCCGTACGTGGAGCTTTCATCCGGACTTGGTAGGCCCTCATGATTTCGAGGATTTCAATCGTTATTATCTAGCTTAGATATAGACTTTAGCTAGTGGAGCATGTTCCACTAGTGTTTCTTTCCACCTTCATTTCAGACTTTGTATTGGTGTTGTTTTGGGAAAAATACGTTTAATGCAATTATGAATTGTTTCTTTCATTTGATTATCTCTATATTAGATGATTGATTTGTGAACGCCTATGATGTTAAGTTTAAAATGTTTAGCATGAAATAAGAAAACAAAAAGTTCAAATTTTCCGCTAAAATTAACCTAGATGAAGTAAGAATGACGTATGTAGGCTTGTCTGCGACCTCTGAGAGGTCAACGATGCCGATCTCGTCTGGGGTCTAGATTCCGGTCGTGACAAAGTTGGTATCAGTGCACTAGGTTAAATTCTGAGGATAATAAGTTCACATCAACCACATTGAGTAGTTTGTAAGTCATGATAGTGAAGTGCACCACTATCCTGAATTAGAGACTGCATGATGCGTAGGAAAATTTCCCTTCTTCTGATCTTATCGTGCTTTTCCTAATATCTATTTTCTTGGTGTTATGAGCGTGTCTAACATCAATCTTTGTTGTTTTCAGAGAATTAATACTAGGAGAACCATTGGTCAGAGGAGAGGAGGTGCAGCTGCTGGGGACAATCAGGTTCCACCCCAGGCTCCAGCTGAAGGAGTGGCCATGCCGATTAACCCAGCTGGGTTGACTGATGCGGAGGTGCGGGCATCTCTGGCCCAGAAGGCACAGGCCATCACTATGCAAGGAGTATTCCCTGAAGTTTGTTAAACTATCCAGGTATGCTGCTTTCCTTAGTATCTAACAGCAAGGATGAGATGAGTACTGAAGTTTGTTAAATTATCCAAGTATGCTACTTCTCTTGTATCTAACAGCAGAAATGAGATGAGCAGGTTCCTCACAGGAATCAACGGAGATCTGGAGGAGGAGTGTTGGTTTGCGATGCTCCATGATAACATGGACCTCTCCAGGTTGATGGTGCATGTCCAGCAGGTAGAGGACAGCCGCAAAAAGAGGGGCGTTCATGATGCTAGGAGGCCTAAGCCTCAAGATCAGGCAGGTCCCAGCCATGGAGGCCACAGAAATAATTTTGGCCTCCGTGTGCAGCCCAGGTTCAAAAAGGGCAGCAGAGTTCTGGGAACTCTAATTCTCAGAGGAGTACAGCACCTAGAGGAGGCAGACCTGAGCCCAAGAAGGGCAATGGAGGTGAGATGCAGCTTCCCAAAAAGAACTGTGCTATGCAGACAGGGCACTAATGCCTCAGTTGCGGTAAGAGTGGGCACATGGTTAGAGACTTCCCACAGAACAGAGGTCAGGCTGGAGGTAATGTTCAGCCTAGGTCTAATCAACAGGGTGCATCAGCAGCCAAGCCTCCTAAGAGGAACAGGTTCTATGCCCTGAAGGGTAGGGAGGAGCAGGAGAACTTCGCTAATATGGTCACAGGTATACTGCAAGTATTCTCAATTTCTGTTTATGCTTTACTTGATCCACAATTTACGTTTTCCTTTGTAACTCCTTTGATTGCTCTCACTTTTGAGATATTGCTTGATGTTCTGCATGATCCTATAGTGGTTAGTACACCTTTAGGAGAAAATGTAAGAACTGATAGAGTATACAAAGGTTGCCCAATAGTTGTAAGTGGTAAGACTATGTGTGCAGACTTAGTTGAGTTACCCATGCATGATTTTGATGTTATTCTTGGCATGGACTTGCTTCACAGTTGTTATGCTTGTTTGGATTGTCGTAGTAGAGTGGTGAGATTTTGTATCTCTAATGAAGAAGAGCTAGTCTGGGAGGGGTACAACTCGAGTCGTCCTAATCCCTTGATTTTGAACCTTAAGGCCAATAAAATGATGTCCAAGGGGTTATTTTGTCATCTTGTGAGTGTTAATGATTTAGATCATGACATTCCTTCCATAGACTCAGTGCCTGTAGTGAATGAGTTCCTAGATGTATTTCCTGATGATTTGCCTGGAGTCCCTCCCCCTCGAGAGATTGACTTTGGTATCGACTTAGAACCTGATACTAAACCAATTTCAATTTCTCCCTACAGGATGGCTCCAGCTGAACTCAAAGAGTTGAAGCTGCAGTTAAAAGATCTCACTGATAAGGGTTTCATTCAGCCGAGCATATCCCCTTGGGGCGCTCCAGTATTATTTGTGAAAAAGAAGGATGGATGCCTTAGAATGTGTATCGATTATCGGAAGCTCAACAAAGTCAGTATAAAGAATAAGTATACTTCCCAGAATAGATGATTTGTTCGATCAGCTCCAAGGGTCTAGTTTCTTCTCTAAGATTGATCTTCGTTTAAGGTATCATCAGCTTAGGGTTAGGGATGGAGATAACCCAAAAAAGCCTTTCGTACCCATTATGATCATTATGAGTTCTTAGTTATGTCATTTGGTCTCACGAATGCACCTGCTGCTTTTATGGACCTCATGAACCGAGTCTTCCATGAATACCTTGATTATTTTGTCATAGTATTCATTGATGACATCCTCATCTACTCTAGGACCAAGGAAGAGCATGAACAACATTTGATACTAACCTTGCAGGTACTTAGACAACATCAGCTGTATGCCAAATTCAGCAAGTCTGAATTCTAGCTTAGATCAGTGACCTTCCTGGTTCATGTTGTGTCCGATCAGGGCGTGTAGGTGGATCCCAAGAAGACTGAGGCTTGAAGAACTGGCCAAAACCCCTTACTCCCACATATATCCGTAGCTTTCTGGGATTGGCTGGTTACTACCGCAGGTTCGTGGAGGGCTTTTCTTCCATTGCCGCCCCACTGACAGCTTTGACTAAGAAGAAGGCCAAGTTTGAATGGACGGAGACTTGTGAGAAGAGTTTCCAGGATCTCAAGGACAGACTCACTTCAGCCCCAGTGCTTACTTTGCCTGAGTGTGGTGAGAATTACATTGTTTATTGTGATGCATCTAGGGTTGGTTTGGGTTGTGTTCTTATGCAGGTTGGTAAGGTGATAGCTTATGCGTCCAGATAGCTCAAGGTTCATGAGAAGAATTATCCCACTCATGACCAGGAGTTGGCGGTTATGGTGTTTGCACTGAAGCTGTGGAGGCACTACTTGTATGGAGTGTATGTGGATGTGTTCACAGACCACAAGAGTCTCCAGTACGTGTTCACGCATAGAGAGTCGAATCTACGTCAGCGGAGATGGTTGGAGCTGTTGAAGGACTATGACATGAATGTTCACTACCATCCAGGTAAGGCTAATGTCGTAGCTGATGCTTTGAGCAAGTTGAGCATGGGAAGTACAACCCACGTTGAGGATGAGAAGAAGGAGTTGGTTAAAGATGTACACAGACTGGCCATACTGGGTGTGCGATTGGTTGACTCTACTAGTGGGGGTGTTTCAGTTCATCGTAGTTCTGAATCAACCTTGGTAGTTGAAGTCAAGCAGGGTCAGCATTTCGATATTGTGTTGATGGAGCTGAAGGACTCAGTGTTGATAAAGATGAATGAGTCTTTTGCTTTGGGAGGTGACGGCATACTTAGGTACCAGGACAGGCTGTGTGTACAAGATAAGAATGATTTGCGGACCAGGATTGTTGCAGAGGCACATGGTTCCAGATATTCCATACATCCAGGTTCCACCAAGACGTATCATGATCTTAAGCAGATTTATTGGTGGGATGGCATGAAGATGGACATTGCAGAATATGTGGCCAAGTGTCCTAATTGTCAGCAGGTTAAGGAAGAACATCTTAAGCTTGGTGATCTTACGCAGATTATTGATGTTCCGACTTTGAAGTGGGAGGCCATTAATGTGGACTTCGTGGTTGGTCTTCCGAGGACTAGGAGACAGCATGACTCCATATGGGTTATTGTGGATATGATGACTAAGTCTTCCCACTTTATCCCTGTGAAGTCTACTTACAGAGCCAAGGATTATGTGAGACTCTACATTGATGAGATTGTGAGATGGCATGGGGTTCCTTTGTCTATCATTTCAGATAGAGGAGGTAAGTTTACTTCACATTTCTGGAGATCTTTCCAGAAGAGCTTGGGCACGCACGTAAAGCTTAGTATTGCCTTTCATCCTCAGACTGATGGGCTGGCATAGCGCACCATTCAGACATTGGAGGACATGTTGAGAGCGTGTGTGATAGACTTCAGGGGTAGCTGGGATGACCATCTACCTTTGATAGAGTTCTCGTATAATAATAGCTATCACTCCAGCATTGGGATGGCACCGTTTGAGGCACTGTATGGTAGGAGGTGTAGATCTCCAGTTGGGTGGTTCGAGGGTGGAGAGTCATCCATTTTGGGTCCAGATATCATTCATGAGGCCTTTGAGAAGGTCAGGGTGATTAGGGACAGGTTGGCTACTGCTTACAGTCGACAGAAGTCTTATGCAGACAACAGAAAACGGCCCTTAGAGTTTGATGTTGGTGACCAGGTCATTTGAAGATATCACCTATGAAGGGGGTGATGAGGTTTGATAGGAAGGGGAAGTTGAGTCCGAGGTATGTTCGGCCATATGAGATCCTACAGCGTGTGGGTGAGGTGGCCTATGAGTTGGCATTGCCTGCGGAGCTAGCTTCTGTTCATTCAGTCTTTCATGTATCCATGTTAAAGAAGTTCCTACGTGATCCAGCATCAATTATACCTGTTAAAGGTTTGGAAGTCGATGAAGACTTGTCCTACGAGGAGGTACCTGTTGAGATCTTAGACAGACAGATCAAGCGGTTGAGGAACAAGAAGATTGCCACAGTGAAGGTGTTGTGGAGGAATCATCTTGTTGAGGGTACTACGTGGGAGGCTGAGGCCTATATGAGATCCCGCTACCCTCATCTTTTCATCTCTTGCGGTTAGACTTCCTATTCTTAAGTCTAAGTTTCCTTATCTCTCCATTTTTGTTGCTATTGCTTGACTGTGAATAGTGATTATGTTATGATCTGACTGGCATTATGCTAGATAGTAGTAGTGTCATTCGGGGACGAATGTTAATAAGGGGGGGATAATGTAACAACCCTAAAAATGGATAAGATAAGTAATGCTTAATGTGTCTAGAATTCCTACGATTAGACCAGGGTTCACACGGATTAATGCGCGTAGAACCAGACGTTGGAACTCTTGCTACAGCAAAGCCAACTAACTTGGGGAGTTAGTTGAGCTTGGAAAGGTTGGATCCAATCATGTAGGGCTCTCGAATACGAAGATTTACTCGAAGGAGTCTTTACCGGACTTAAAAAGAGGAGATCTTAAGTTTGGAGGGTCTAGGGGTAAAATGGTCTTTTCCAGACCAAGGGTAATATCGTAATTATCCTAAGGAATTAATTAATTAACTAATTAAATTGAATTAAGGACCCGTCTGGGTCGAATCAACCCAAAGCGACCCATTTCCGCGAAATAGTGTCACCCGGGTTCGAACCCCAACGGAAGCAACGAATGGGGATTTAATTATTGATTTAAAATCTGATTTCATAAGGGCAAAATGGTCCTTTCACTTATTAGTTAAAATAAATAAGATGTTTATAATAAAACAAAACCTTATTGACTAAGTCCTAAACTAGACTCCTAAGCCTCATACAACTCCCACTCTCTCACGTCTATCTCTCACATTTTCACGTTCAATCTCTCTTGTTTCTCTATGCCAAAAATAACATTGAAAAACAGAAAAATAACCAAAATTCTTCACACTTGAAGAACTCACACGAAATCTCCATAAATCAAACGTTAATCGCACGTTAGGCTAAGGGATGTTGTCCGTCGAGTGGTGTTGACATTGAGGAGGCTTAGACGTGATCTTAGGTGGAGTTTTTGGGCAGCAAGTCGAGGGTTTAAGGTCAAGAAGGTATGGGTTTTCTTCTCTCTTGGTCCCTTTCCCAAGAGACCCCCCTAAGGTTCAGATTAATCAGTCCGAAAACTAGGATTGTTCCCCGTTGCATGCCCCTGTCACTAGCTCCCAATGAATAGTAGGTTGGGTATGATTGCTGGTAGATTTAGGTGTATGTTATGTTTTCGTGATGAATATGATTATGTTTGTGTGCTTGAAATCGTATGAATGACAACCCATGTGTTCGAAATTATGTGCAAATGTGTGTGTTCAAGTATGTGACCGTGACTAAGGTCTCGGATTAGGCACCAAATTGATAATGTTATGGTTGTTATTTTACGTGCATAAACCTATGTAAATCCTGATGTTCATAAAAAATGAAATGTGTCTGATTTGAGTATCAATCTTTTGGCTAAAAGAATCTATGAAAAATGAACCCCAAAACTTGTTAAATGATCTATGAATTTCCCTAAGAGTTCAAGTGAAAGTGTTGGTGAAAATGAGCTGAAAAATGACCAAATTTCCAGCAAACTTACAAGTTTGGTTTAGGCTAAATAAAGATGAACAAATCATGAAATTATTTGAGTGTAAAAGGGCTGAGGTCACCAGGATTCGAACCCGTGACCTCACCCGTGAGCTTCATTAAAAGCGTGAAAAGGATTGGGGGTCGGGGGACTCGATCTCGAGTATTGGTTGCAAAATGAAATACAAATAAAAATTAAGAAATGAGAGGAGTGGGATTCGAACCCATAACCTCTCGATCATAAGTTAAGAAAAATGAAATAAAAAGAAATGTGAGGCGTGGGAATCGAACCCACTACCTCTAGGCGGAAAGGGGAGAAATAAAAAGAAAATAAAGTGAGGTTGTGGGGGTTCGATCCCACAACCTCACGGCCAACTCAGAAATAGTCAACATTTAAAATAAAATAAAATAAGGAGGCTGTGGGGGTTCGATCCCACAACCTCTCGGTCCCAAACGAGTAAAAGAAAAAAAATAAAGAGAAAAGAGGCAATGCTGTTGGGGCTCGATCTCGGGTCCCAACGCCTTAAAGGACCGAAATTAAAGAAAATAAGAAGAAAATAATAAGTGTTGTTCAAGGGATTCGAACTTGGGTTCCCTTGCCCAAATTCTGTATTGATACATAATTCATACGTGAATTAAATGTTAAAGAATAATGCCGCCTTCTTAGATCGAAATCGAGATATTGGCATACATACAAGATGCATAAGTCTTGTACTAGATAACCTTAGGAAGATATGAATGACTTAAATGAACTATGAATGAAGCCTCGTGGCTTGTATGTATAGAACCATAAGTCTAGCATACGTTTAAAAATAAGTGAACCTAAGATGTATGTAATGAAATGATGTACCCCTAGAAGGGTTAAGTACGAGTGTAAAACACACTAAATGTCCAAGTGCATTGGCATACGATGAAATGATTATTATGTAATGAAATGATGAAACCCTAGAAGGGTTAAGTAAGAGTGTGAAACATACAAATGGCCAAGTGCATTGGCATATGATGAAATGAACATTCACGTAAAAAGGGGTGAGTAATTATGAAGAGCAAATGTGCTAATGTTATTGAATGTGGTGACAACATGATATGAGGCTAATGTAAAAGATGAGAACAATCTCAAATGAGCCTAAGTAAAAGTTACCAAAACGTACTCACCTATGAGAGTGTAAAGTTAATGAAGAGACCACTATCTATGAACACTCTAATGAAAGTATTGAGATTAACACACTTAATACTAATGATGAGATGAGAAATCATCTATTGAGCTATGATGTCCTCATACTAGAAGCCAGCTTCCATGACGTATGAGTTGAATGTAATGGAACTTTATAATGAGCACCGATATACTAGCTATGAGCGGTGATACCTTCTTTCGGGAAGGGCGAAGGTTCACGTAACTCTCATGAGATGAGACTGTCCAGCATTCCGGGTATGGGTCTCCTTATATCTTCTAGTCTTGAAACCTATACTGCCAATATAGGGATCTGGTGGGGTTAAATTCCCATGTACGCTAGCATGTTTTGGGTCACTTTGGCTGGTGATTCCACCTCTTTTCGGTGTGGGGGAGACACTGGATTTCATGATGCTCATATGATCTATGACGGTTAAAGTTAATGTTCTCAATGAATGAATGAGGCCAGCCTCAAATGATGTACATAATGAAATGAACGATACCAAAGGTGTTAGGATAGGATAATCAAGAGGTGAGCTAGACTCAAGTAATGACACTAGGTTATTCTTTATCATTGCACAGCAAACCCGATGAGAGTCTTAAACTACATCCTAGGTATAGCTGGTGTTTACAATAGCTTATGAATGAATGAAATGAAGTACGTATGACTGAATGAAGCAGACTCTGTGTTTGCTAAGGAAGAATCCCTAGTTGAGGTCCCATATGTTGAGCCCTCATTTTGGGAAGTCTTAATGTCAAGTCCATGATTCCAATGTCTCATGGCATATGAATGAATGATATGAAAGATGTTATGTGCTATATGTAATATGATATGTGCTATGTGTAAGACGTTATGTGTTGTGTGCAATATGATAAGTATGATGATGCATGTTACTATCATGGCACGACTTTCCTAATCCAAATTTGGAAAGCTCACTGACTTTCCTAATCCAAATTTGGAAAGCTCACTAACTTTCCTAATCCCAATTTGGCAAGTCCACTTACTTGACTTCCCATAATCATGTTGTCAGGAAAGAGCTATTATTACTCATGCATGTCCTTGGTGTGTGCTTGCATATACCCATACTTAGTACAAGTGTGTACTAATCCCATACAACTCTATATTTTTAGGTGCAGGCACAGGTGGACGCTAGATCTTACAGGTTGACGCTGCAACTATCCGGACGTAGAGCTTTCATCCGGACTTGGTAGGCCCTCATGCTTTCGAGGATGTCTACCGTTATTATATAGCTTAGATGTAGACTTTAGCTAGTGGAGCATGTTCCACTAGTGTTTCTTTCCACCTTCATTTCAGACTTTGTATTGGTGTCGTTTTGGCAAAAATACGTTTAATGCAATTATGAATTGTTTCTTTCATTTGATTATCTCTATATTAGGTGGTTGATTTGTGAACGCCTATGATGTTAAGTTTAAAATGTTTAGCATGAAATAAGAAAAAAAAAAGTTCTAATTTTCCGCTAAAATTAACCTAGATGAAGTAAGAATGACGTATGTAGGCTTGTCTGCAACCTCTGAGAGGTCAACGATGCCGTTCTCGTCTGGGGTCTAGATTCCGATCGTGACAGTAACTCTATCATCATCTCCGGTGGTATTCGGAGGCATATCTAGTATATATGGGATCTCCACTGTTCCAAAGACCATGCACATATCAGTGGATTTCAGCTAATTCACATCCTCTAAAAACATAACTATTGTGGAATTTAAGGTTGTCACTTCCTCGGTTTCCCCTTGTCCACGCTCGCACACCGTTATTCTTGCCGCAAGGGTATTAATAGCATCACTCAATAGTGAGACAACATCAGCTAGGGCGGGGTGAATCCTGCTCCAAATAGAGGCCTCAAGTCTGGCAGCCCGATTATCAGCAGCTTAAGCAAGTTGTCCAATCTGGAGTAATGATGCCTGGGTGATCGGAGTCCAAGATACAATGGCATTAGCAGGTCTATGTGGCAATGCAGCAGTAGAAGAACCTGGGGTTTTAGAAGGAATAGCAATAGAAGTCGATGTACCTGAAGGTCCAATGGATGGAGTAGGTAGAACTTCCTTTGCAGGTATAGAGTCTATGTCCACAGCTGGGGAAGGATCCAAAGAGGCTTCCTGATGCTTCTTATTTGCCTGATCCTTAAGATATTCAACTTCAATCTTCCGTATATCAGTGGAGGATGTGGGAATTACTTCCACATCCTTCTTGGAATATCTAGGTACCCGAGCACGTTTGCACAGCTCGGTGATTAATACCTAGAAGGAAAGTGAGGTCTGACGTTGTCTTGTACGCATAAGAATCTCTAAAGAAATGATGGTACCCAAAGTTATGTGAGTTTTACCAATAATGCAGCCTAAATAGGTTGCTAGGCTACTTTGGCATGCCAGAGAATAGATTCATTTTGTGATGGCATGATCGTACTGCTGACGAAACCAAACCAATACCGTGCTTCCATGTTGAGGCCCTTGTTTTCAATAACAGCCATCTTCGAGCAACTTTATCATCTGGCTAACCACTTCTTCATTTTTTCTAGTGGTTTATCCTAATCATGTACTGGAAGTCACCATGAATGTTAGCAGGACGATCAAGGATAACATAAATAGTATCATTGTCGCACTTGAACCATTTTCCCCGGACGACTACATAGTCCACTAGTTTGAATGTTGCTACCTGCTTCTTTCTCTGTGGTATCAAGGTCCCATAAGAGGCCTAAAACTCCCGAACCTAATTTGGAATATATGGGCCACAAGGATTTGTGAAAATTTGAAAATTATGGTACTTGAGAAAACTCATGATCTCTGGATACCTATCAATCACTCCATATGTGGATAGACACTTTTCCTCAAGAATTGCCCTCAACCACTCAGTCCTTAATCTTTTCATTGACTTAGGAGGAGAGGGACCCTGAACCGGTGGTGTTAGCACCACTTCCTATTCTAAAACTGGAGGAGGAGAGGTGATGGTCTGAGGACTTCAAATACTAGAGGGGTCATTCATCTTTTTGGAGCATTACTCTGGCCTTTGTGCCGCTACAAGCTTATTATCATCGAAAGCTTAAATCTGAGGCTCTTGGTGTTCACCCTGACACTCAGTACTGGTAAGGTGTGTAGCATAAATTCCATCACTGTCAGATTTTTGCTCTGGTGATACAAGTGCTTTTTCTTTGCCTTTTTTTTCCCACCAGATCTGGGAGTTTTGTTGCTTTAGCCCTTGATGATGTTGCATCCTAGTTGATTGTACTCCCTTTTGCTTTCCTTCAGGGTGGCATGTTTCTTTCTGTGACCTTGGGTTTATCCATCTCTGTAAATTATTGGAAAAAATTAGAAAAAACTTGAACATCTATACAGAAAAAGAGTTGTAGATAGACTTGTCAATCTACTCGTAGAGTCTCCCAAACACATTGGCAAGCCATATTGGGCTCGCCGAAAGGGTTGTCTTAAAATTTTTGGCAGGTTGGCGGTACATAGGCCTATCGGCAAATTGCCGGCATCTTTCAATGAGCAATAACTAGCCCGACAAAAGTTATAGTGTAAAAAGGGGTCAGAGGTATAGACAAAGGGCAAATAAGAAGGCTTTCGGTGAATGGCCGAGTGACCTCAGGCTTTTCGCCGAAAGTTACAGAACCAACATCAAATAAAGCCTGAAATTATCCAACATGCCTACGTTCAACCCAACTTCTCTGATTCAACACCCAACCCCCAAAACAATATCAAAGCATGCACAATTAAAATTACGACTAGACCCACAACACCCATTACCCCGACCCATGGATATTCAGAATTCTTCAGGTTTTGCGAAATTTCATACATTTGATGACTTTTTCCCTTAATAATGGTGTCACTCATTCTATCATTGGGTAAATCGCGTCATTTGGCAAAATTACATGTTACTCATACTTTACCCGATCAAAAATTATGACAAGCAAGAACAACCCAAGATTTTTAATTCCTTACGAAGCACAAAAATCACGGGATTACACATTCAAAGCAGTGTAGGTGTCACATCCATAGAGCAACCCAGATGCGACCGGCGTCATCGTCCTCTCAAAGGACTCAGACAAGCTCTTAGCATTCGTCATAACATGCATCAGTTAAAATTGCGAAAAAATTAAAAACTTTTAATACTATGTGAAGTATCCTTAGACGTCATACATAACAATCATGAAAACATACGTAGCCATATTATAAAATTTGTATCATATAAAAACCATCTAAAGAGTACGAATCTGGACATAGACAATAAAAAATATGCCATATAGGCCTTAATACAAAGAATCCAAAGAACATAAACGGAATCAAAAGTAATCTTAATAACTACTAAAGTCTTCATAATCTAGAGTACTAAAGAATAGCATCCCTGAACATGAGGACCTACCAACACTTGGAGAAAGAGTTCCAAGCTTCTTCAATCGACCTTCTTAATCTTCATTGGCCGGACCATACATTTGTAGTAATATAAAGTAATGGGGTTAGGATGCCACATGTACTAAGTATGGGTATATGCACATAACATATAAGGACATGCATGAAAGGGCTCATTTCTTAGAAAGCATGCTAATTCATTTGAAAATCTTCAATGCACATACCATAGAATATATACAAGTTAAAATTCCATCAACATAAGTTGTCATCAACTCATAAAGAAATATAGACCAATAACATGTTCATTAATGTAAACAACTTCATATAAGATTAACAATGTGTATCATAAGCATCATACCTTTCATGTTATCATATTACATAGGAACAATCTCGTAGGACTTCCTTTAGAGTCAACTTGTGCAATGTCTACGTAGAGTCCCATACCCCTACCTATACTAAGTAGACTCTTCAAGTCACCCTAGTCAAGGTCTATTTACTTTTCTTTCATTTTTACTTGAGGGAACATTCGCCTTAACCAACATTACACCATGTGAGCTAAACATTGAATCCGGTGTCATAAAAACCCACACCGAAAGAAGGTGGTCTACCGGCCAAAGTAGAACCAAATATGACATAGCTTTCTAGGTGGATCCACTAGCTAGTATCCTATGGTGGCAACATAGTTAAAGAACTAGAATATGTATTAGAGACCCATAGTTCCACATTACATGGAAGCCTCTATCTTTATGAGAGTCATTGTGAACCTACCTTCCAACTAGGGAAGGAAAACCTCTCATATCTATTTCACTAGGTGCTAAGCTAAAGTCCCTTTTGGATTAACATTTAAGTCATTATTTATTCATAAATCTTATCACAAGTCATAGGATATTAAATCCTTGTATAAACATGATCATAAGCTCTTTATGATTAGATGAGAATTTTCTTTCATCGTAAGCCTTCGTTTGTGAGATTAATATATCATAAATCATCTTGTGTAAAGCATACAAGAGAATATCATAAACTTGCATTACCGTATTCTTATCATGATCTCACAAATTAACATATTCATAGCCCAACATATATGCATAGCATCATCATACTTTCTTCATTATCATTGTAACATCATTTATAGGCTAACGTAAACATCATAGAATAATCACGACTTTAGAAGACTCACCTCTTGCTTCTAAGATCCTTATTCAAGAACTTATATTTAATATACAACAACCATCCAACAACATAGTGAAATAATCAATAGCATAATAAATACTAACTCTTCAAGTCATATACAAGATCAATTCATAATGTATGATAAGGGAAAAGGGTCATTTAGGAGTTCATTCAAGTCATAGCCCCAATCCCAACAGTTACATGTTATCAAATAGTAGATATAACCCAATCAAAATCATAAATTTGATAAGGAACATACTTCACACGAAAATATGACATTACAAGTCAAACATTCGACAATATACACTTAATCAACCATAGAAAACCATTATTTTTCATCGATAGTCATAAATCTTGAGTTAGGAAGAAAACCCGTTTTGTAGAGTAAAAACCCTAGAATTTGAATTTCTTGAAAACTATATTTGAAAGGACCTCTTGGGGAAAGAAATCCCAAGAGTGAAAAACCCATTCCTTAAGACAAATAATCCACGAATTTTTGAAGAAAATCTTGAAGTCTTCGTCTTCTTCCTTAAGTTCTTCTTGTTCTTCAATAGAGTTTGGTAAAGAGAGCGTTCTTGAGAGAGATGGGAGAAATTCGTTTGATTTGGTTTAAGTGTGTAAAAAGTGATCTAAAACTAGCCTAATTCAATATATAGTCGTAACACAAAATACCCCAAAAGACCCTTCACTTAAATGGGTTTTTTTGTGAAGTTAAATTTCCAAAAATACGACTTTAACGAATCTTGAAAGTGGCTGCGCGTCGCGGGGCCAATTCCCATTCTTTTTCTGAAATTTTGGGTCAAGGTAGTTAGGCTCGTGACAGATCCGCGTCGCGAGGCTGCCTCCTAATTCTTGAGGTAGTGAACCTCTTATGGGTTGAGCAACGCGCAGCAGCCCCTTGGTTCTTGACTCTCGCAGGATGCTTCTTGCCCATGTTTGGGTCCTCCCCAAGGACCCTTGGGGTGGTCCTTGGGGTGTCGTTACCAAGATTTTGGACCCTTTGTACTACATATTACCTATACAAAGTATTTTTACTAGTTTTTGACTTCATTTTACACTTCCAAACCTTCACCAAACATAGGGACGTAAGCTACTTCAATTTAGCTAGTTTCCAGACGTCAAGGTCTTTATTTGTCGTTTTGTCTCTAACCTTTTTCCAAATGAACTTATTACATTAATATAGGTCTGGAAATATCATTTTGAACATTATTTAATAGATTAATCTCTAGACTAAGTCATGACATTTCCGGAATGTTACATTATCCCCCCCCCCCTTAGGAACATTCGTCCCCGAATGATACTAAAATCTTTTGGAGGGTAAGAAGAGACTCAATACCAGCAGCCCAACCAATCGCAACATAGATCATAATGAGTCACAGATCATAGGAGTACTTTGCAACTCCTTTCAACACATATCACAACATCACACATAGCACTCAATTCATTATGAACCAACATATAATAGTTCAACATTTCTTAACACATGATGAGGAATACTTTCTCAATATCAACATGAGTTAAAAATACATCAAAGAGTTACCATGCTATCATTCTTCTCAAGACAACAACAAAAAAACAAAATCTCAGGAAGAAACTCTCATAAACATTTCATATAAGTGCAAGAATATAGTACGAAGGCATTTTATAAAAACTCAAATTGGTACAACTTTTACCAAAACATGCACCTATTTAGAAAGCAAGTCAATTTCACAATTACTAATTAATTTCTTTATTAAGAGGAATGTATAACCTCAACGAGTAAAAAGATGAGGGTAGCGGGACTTCATGTCGGCTTCCGCCTCCTATGTTGCACCCTCAACAATATGGTTCCTCCGTAGAACTTTTATGGAGGCAACTCTTTGTTCCTCAACTTCTTGACTTGGCGATCTAGGATATCAACCAGAACCTCTTCATAAGAGAGATTATCATCCAACTCTAAACATTCAATAGGCATAATGGATAGCGGGTCGCCTATGCATTTCTTGAGCATTGAAACATGAAACGATAGATGAATTGAAGCTAGTTCACTAGGTAGTATCAATTCATAGGCAACCATCCCAATTTGTTGTAAAACCTTATAAGGAGTAACATACTGGGGACTCAACTTCCCCTTCTTACCAAACTTCATCACCCATTTCATAGGTGAAATCTTAAAATAGACATGATCACCTATTTCAAATTCAAGTTCTCTTCTCCTATTGTCGGCATAAGACTTTTGCCGACTATAAGTTATCTTCAATCTATCTCTTATGATTATAACTTTCTCTATATCCTCATAGATAATCTCGGGACCAAGGAGTGATAACTGACAAACCTCAAACCATCCAACCGGAGACCTATATCTTCTACCATAAAGAGCTTCAAAAGGTGTCATGGATATGCTCGAATGATAGCTATTGTTGTAAGAGAACTCAATCAAAGGTAGATGATCATCCCAACTTCCTTTGATATTAATAACACAGGCTCTTAAATATCTTCAAGGGTCTAAATGGTAAGTTCCTCTTGACCATCTATCTTAGGAGGAAAAGCGGTGCTAAGTTCCACTTGTGTACCTAAACCCTTTTGGAAATATTTCCATAAACAATAAGTGAATTGGGCACCTCTATAAGAAATGATGGACAAAGGAATCCCATGAACACTCCCAATCTCATTAATGTAGATTCTTGCCTAATCTTCGGCAGTATAAGTAGACTTAACTGTGATAAAGTGGGCAGATATGGTCAACCTATCCACAATAACCCATATAGAATCATTTTGTCTCCGGATTCGAGGCAACCCAACAACAAAATCCATATTGATGGCTTCCCACTTCCAAGTAGGGACATCCATGATTTCGGTTAAACCACCCAGTTTTAGATGCTCGGCTTTAACTTGTTGGCAGTTTGGACACTTAGCAACAAACTCTGCTATGTCCCTTTTTAAACCATCCCACCAATGGACCTCTCTAAGGTCATGATACATTTGCACATGGATGTATAGAATAACGTGAACCATGGGTTTCTTCTAGAATTAGATTTCTCAAATCCTCAACATCCGGTACACATAATCTCCCTTGGTACCTAAGAACACCATCCCCCCCTTGGGAGAATGACTCATTGAGCTTACCAAGTACCGGTTTCTTCAACTTCATCAATAATGGATCAAGATGCTGCTTAGATTTCACCACCACCACTAATGATGAGTTGGAGTTATGATGGACCATGAAACCACCATTTGGAGAATCTTCTAACCACACACCTAATCGAGCCAATCTATGAATATATTTCAGAAGTTCTTTCTTCTCTTCTTCCACATGAGACACACTACCCATAGTCATACGACTCAGAGCATCCACAACCACATTGGCCTTCCTAGGGTGGTAAAGGACACTCATGTCTTAATCCTTCAAAAATTCTAACCATCTTCTCTGTCAGAGATTTAACTCTTTTTGTGTAAACACATATTGAAGACTTTTATGGTCAGTAACACATCAGCATGCACACCATACAAGTAATATCTCCATATTTTCAAGGCAAAAACTACAGCAGCTAACTCAAGATCATGAGTTGGATAATTCTTCTCATGAATTTTGAGTTGCCTAGAAGCATAAGCAATCACCTTGCCATGTTGCATGATGACACATCCCAATCCCACTCGAGAAGCGTCACAATACACTACAAAGCCTTTATTACCTTCCGGTAAGGTCAACACCGGAGCAGAGGTAAGCTTATCTTTCAACTCTTGAAAACCACTTTCACAAGCTTCCGACCACTCAAACTTCACCTTCTTTTGGGTCAAGGCTGTCAAAGGAAAAGCAATGGATGAAAAGCCATCAACAAACCTTCTATAATATCTAACTAGACCCAAGAAACTTCTTATGTCGGTGGGAGTCAAAGGTCTAGGCAAATTTTTGATTGCATTTGTGTTCTTTGGATCGACTTCTACACCCTCACTAGAGATAATATAGCCAAGAAAAGCAACCGACCTCAACGAAAATTCACACTTACTGAATTTGGCATAAAGCTAGTGTTCCTTGAGGACTTGCAAGGCCAACCTCAAATGACTCTCATACTCATTTTCATTCTTGGAGTATATCAAAATATCATTAATGAACACAATCACAGATAAGTCAAGGTAGTCTTGGAGAACACTATTCATTAGGTCCATAAACGCCACCGGGGCATTTGTTAACCCAAAACACATAACTAGAAATTCATAGTGACCATATCTAGTTCGGAAAGCTGTTTTGGGGATATCTTCACCTCTCACCCTAAGTTGGTGGTATCACAACCTTAAGTAAGTCTTGGAAAAGTAACTAGCACCTTGGAGTTGATCAAATAGATCATCAATCAAGGGATAGGATACTTGTTCGTTATGGTGACCTTATTAAGTTGGCGATAATCAATGCACATCCTAAGGGACCCATCCTTCTTCTTAACAAACAAAATCGGAACATCCCAAAGAGAAATACTAGGCTGAATAAAACCCTTGTCTAGTAAATCTTTGAGTTGGAGCTTCAACTCTTTTAATTCAGCCGGAGCCATCCTATATGGAGGAATTGAGATGGGGTTCGTATCCGGTAACAAGTCAATGCCAAAGTCAATTTCCCATTCGGGAGGAATACCTGGAAGGTCATTAGGAAAAACCTCTCGATATTCCCTTACTACAGGACTGACTCAATAGAAGAAGTTTACATTCTAGGTCCTTAAACCTCACAACATGATATAAACAGCCCTTGGCTATTATCCTACAAGCCTTCAAGCAAGAAATGATTTGACCCCTTGGCATAGAATTTCCCCCCTTCCACTCAAGAATGGGTTCATTTGGAAATTGGAACTTCACTACCCTTGTTCCACAATCTATGGAAACAAAACATTCATGAAGGCAATTATACCCAAGATAATATCAAAATCAAACATGTCAAGTTCTACCAAATCAACTAGAGTAACTCTATTGGGAAGCATTACATGACATTTCGTTTAGACTCTTTTTGCAACCACAGAGTCACCCATTGGGGTACCAACCGAAAAGGGTTCAATCAAAACATCGAGAAGTACATCAAACTTCCTAGCTACCAACGGCGTCACAAAATAAAGGGTAGAACCTGGGTCAAGAAAATCATAAATATTAACATAAAAGACTTGTAACATATCAGTCACAACATGAGGAGACCTCTCTTGTTCACCCCTAGCCTTGAGTGCATAGAAACAATTCCTTTTTGGAACTTCGGAGTTAGAACCGCTAGATTGAGCTTGGCTATTCCCCTTACCTTGACTTCTCACATTAGGACAATCATTCACTATATGGCCACCTTTGACATAACCATAGCATCTATTAGTTCCAATAAGGCATTCACCCACATGTTTCTTACCACACTTACCACAAGTTGGTCTTTCTCTTGGTGGATCAACATTTCTCCCCTTTTGAGGTTTTTTATTAGAACCTCTATCATTACAATTCTTGGACAAATTTGAAGGGACTTGGTTTGAAAACCTCTTCTTGAACTTAGGCTTGTCTTGAACGTCAAGCCTACTCTTAGAAGAACCACTTTCAAAAGACATTTCCTTCTTAGCTTCCCTATTTCTCTTCCTTAGACGACTCTCCTCTACTTGTTGAGCATGAACCATCAATCTAGAAAGATCCATATTGTCATGAAGTATGGCTGCACGAAATTCTTCTTCAAGTTCTTCGGACACGCCCATTACATAACGACTCATTTCATCCCTCGCATTGGAAACCAAAGAAGAAATATATTTGGACAGCTTAAGTAATTTTATGGAGTATTCCTTAACATTCATACCTCCTTGACGAAGGTTGATGAACTCATATACCTTAGCTTCGCTTTGCTCCCTTGGAAAGAATTTGTCAAGAGAGGCCTTTTCGAAGATCTCCTAACTCACGGGATCACCTCCTAAAGCCCTACTATCCTTCCACTAATTGTACCATGTCTTAGCCACGTCCTTAAGTTGATAGGCAGCAAGCTCAGCCTTTTCAGTAGTACTTACCCCCATAGCAAACAAGATCTTAAGACCTCATCAAAGAAATCTTGATGGTCATCATCAACTTTTGATCCAAGAAAAATAGGAGTATTCATTCTCATGTAATGTCTCAGACGGCTAGCCATAGTACTAGCATGTTGATTCTCTCGAGGAACAACCTCTCTTTTAGCTTGTGCTGCAATGGCTTGAGCTTGAGTGGTGATGGCTTGGGCCATTTGAAGTAGGGCTGCCCTAACCTCACCATCCTTCATGGCCGGAGGATTTACCGGAACTTGTTCATTTACAGCAGCTTACACTTGAGGAGGAACTTGATTCCCTTGGGGATTAGCTCCCGCATTCGCAACATCATCTCCTACTCTTCTCGCGGCTGTCCTTCTTGTGTTTATAGGCTATAAATACAAGAAATGGATTAGATGCTAAGAGACACATAGTGTCAAAACTCTAGAGGCACGATATAGGATCACCAAGAAAAGAGAATTTTCCTAATCATCACATAGCCTCTCATCCACAATTGTGCACTTCACAACCATGAACAAGACACTAGGTAATGTGGTTTAGTTAGACATTAATCCTAGGTCATACAGCCTCGTACTTTGATACCAAGTTTGTCACATCCGGAGAGCACCTCCCCAGATGCGACCGGCATCGTCGTCCTCTCTGAGGACTCAGACAAGCCGTTAGAATTCGTCATAATATGTCATCAGTTAAAATTGCGGAAAAATTAAAATAAATTAATACTATGTGAAGTATACTTATACTTCATACATAAAAAACATGAAAACATACGTAGCAATATTCTAAAAGCTATCTCATATAAAAACCATCTAAAGAGTATGAATCTGGACATAGCCAATAAAAGTCAATATGCCATATAGGCCTTAATACAAAAGAATCCAAGAATGTAAACGGAATCAAAAGTATTCTTAATAACTACTAAAGTCTTCATAAGCTATAGTACGAAAAGATAGCATCCCCGAACATGAGGACCTACCAACACTTGGAAAAAGAGTTCCAAACTTCTTCAATCGACCTTCTTAATCATCAATGGCCGGACCCCTACATTTGTAGTAATGTAAAATAATGGGGTTAGTACGCCACATGTACTAAGTATGGGTATATGCACATAACATTTAAGTACATGCATGAAAGAAATCATTTCTTAGAAAGCATGCTAAGTCATTTGAAAATCTTCAATGCACATACCATAGAACATATACAAGTTAACGATTCCAACATAAATCATGATCATAATCAAAGACATGTTATCATAGAGTCATGTTAAGATTTCATATTCAATAGATCATATAAAGATAACATGCAAAACACTTACCAATGATCCCATCCCCAACCTACAAGTGTAATGGTCATGTGAAGCCTCATATACCCACACAACCAAGTAGATAAGATAGGAGACCATAAGTGAAGCTTTGCTTCATATAACTTATAACATAAGTAGTCATCACTTCATAAAGCAATATAGACCAATAACATGGTCATTAACATAACCAACTTCATATAACATTATCAACATGTATCATAAGCATCATACCCTTCATGATATCATATGACATAAGAACAATCTCCTAGGATTTCCCTTAGAGTCAACTTGTGCAATTTCTAGGTAGAGTCTCATACCCCTACCTATTCTAAGTAGACTCTTCAAGTCACCCTAGTCAACGTCCATTTACTTGTCTTTCATTTTTACTTGAGGTAACATTCGCCTTAACTGACATTACACCATGTGAGCTAAACATGGAATCCGGTGTCATAAGACCCCACACCAAAAGAAGGTGGTCTATCGGCCAAAGTAGAACCAAACATGACATAGCTTTCTAGGTGGATCCGGTAGCTAGTATCCTATGGTGGAAACATAGTTCAAGAACTAGAAGATGTATTAGAGACCCATAGTTCCACATTACATGGCAGCATTTATCTCATGAGATTCATTGTGAACCTACCGTCCAACTAGGGAAGGGACACCTCTCATATCTAGTTCACTCGGTGCTAAGCTAAAGTCCCTTTTTGATTAACCTTTAAGTCATCATTAATTCATAAATCTTATCATAAGTCAAAGGAGATTAACTCCTTGTATAAACATGATCATAATCTCTTTAGGATTAAATGAGAATGTCCTTTCATCATAACCCTTCGTTCGTGAGATTAACATATCATAAATAATCTTATGTAAAGCATACAAGAGAATATCATAAACTTGCATTATCGTATTCTCATCATGATCTCACAAATTAACATATTCATAGCCTCACATATATGCATAGCATCATCATACATACTTCATTAGCATTGTAACATCATTTATAGGCTAACATAAACATCATAGAGTAATCACGACTTTAGAAGACTGACCTTTTGCTTCTAAGATCCTTATTCAAGAACTTATATTCAATATACAACAACCATCCAACAGCATAGTGAAATACTCAATAGCATAATCAATACTAACTCTTCAAGTCATATACAAGGTCAATTAATAATGTAGGATAAGGGAAAAGGGTCATTTAGGAGTTCATTCAAGTCATAGCCCCAATACCAACAATCAGATGTTATCAAGTAGTAGATATAACCCAATCAAAACAATAAATTTGATAAGGAACAGACTTCACACGAAAATCTAACATTACAAGTCAAACATTCGACAATATACACTTAATCAACCATACAAAACCATTATTTTTCATCGATAGTCATAAATCTAGAGTTAGGAAGAAAACCTGTTTTGTAGAGTAAAAACCCTAGGATTTGAATTTCTTGAAAACTATCTTTGAAAGGACCTCTTGGAGAAAGGAATCCCTAGATTTAAAAAAACATACCTTATTGACGAATAATCCATGAATTTTGGAAGAAAATCTTGAAGTATTCATGTTCATCCTTAAGCTCTTCTTGTTCTTCATTGGAGTTTGGAATAGAGAGCGTTCTTGAGAAAGATGGGAGAAATTCGTTTGATTTGGTTTAAGTGTGTAAAAATTGATCTAAAACTGGCCTAAATTCAATATATAGTCGTCTTACACCCAAAAGACCCTTCACTTAAATGGATCTTTTTATGAAGTTAAATTACAAAAAAATACGAATTTAACAAATCTGGGAAGTGGTTGCGCGTCGTGGGGCCAATTCCCATTCTTTTTGTGAAATTTTTGGTCAAGGCAGTGAGCCTCGTGACATCTCCATGCCGCGAGTCTGCCTCCCAATTCTTGAGGCAGTGAACATCGTGTGGGCTGCATGTCGTGCAATAGCCCCCATGCTCTTGACTCTCGCATGCTGCTTTGGCAGCCTGCTTGCCCATGTTTGTATCCTCCCCAAGGACCCTTCGGGTGGTCTTGGGGTGTCGTTACCGGACGTTTGGACCCTTTGTACTATATATTACCAATCCAAAGTTTTTTTATTAGTTTTAGAGTTCATTTGACACTTCCAAACCTTCACCAAACATAGGAACGTCAACTATTTCAATTTAGCTAATTTTTTAACGTCAAGGTCTTTCTTTGTCCTTTTGGCTCTAACCTTTTTCCAAATGAACTTATTACATTAATATAGGTCTTGAAATATCATTTTGAACATTATCTAATTTATTAAGCTCTGGTCTAATTCATGGACTTCCGGAGTGTTACAATAGGCAGGAAACTCGAACAAACATAGGCACATTCAAATATTCTAATCCTACGAGAGAGGCCCAACACACGATAATCAGATGATATCATTTGTAAACAGGTACCAAACGCAATAAAAATATCAAAATTGGGTTCGGAAAATATACCTTTTAACAATACAAAATTTGAAAAGTTAGGCAACAAAGTATTCCAATTCCGAGCACAAGATAAAAACTAAAACACTTAGAGAATATAAGAATATAGAAAATACTGGAGAGGTGTGAGTTGGGATATTAGAAGTGAGGGAAAGTGAAAGAATTAGAAGTTTATACCTTTGGCCTTTTTAATAATTGTCCAGTCCTCGCCCACTCGGTGATATAGGTCGTGCTCGCCGAGTCACTTGGTAACACTCTTAATGAACACTTACCTTGCCGAGTGTTACAGAACCTCCAATTATCGTGGGGTCCAAATGGCGTAGAACAACTAGATCACTAATTAGGTCGGCAAATCGCCAATAATTTCATGTGCTCGCCAATTTTTACAGACTCCAATGTGACTTTGTTTTGAGTCTAATTCAGCTATCAGGTTCAGGTTCACCTACCTCGTCGGTGTTGTGCCGTTGGGGCCATTTTCTCTCCAACCAGCACTTTCTGCATATTGTCACTTCAACATGAACAATCAACACACCATTGTATTTAAAACACGAGTAAAGCAGAAAAAAAGTCTTGGTTTTCCTCTTAAATTGTGCCTGAGTTAACGTCGCAGCACAATGCAAGTCCACACTCAAGTTCCATTAGTGGGGTTTGCCTCATTTTTATTGGGAAACCCCTATTTCGGATTCATGTAGAGCTCATTCAACACTTGATCCATTTGGGGTCCTAGTAGCTGATGGAGCATTGCATGGGAGGTTGTCATCTGGTTCAACATCAGTACATTCTCCCTTAACTCCTCTAATACCCTAACCCGCGTATTGTCTTGTTAGAGAAGGAGCGTGAGCATTGCATTAGTTTTTCCATCCTCTTTGTTCTTCAACTTTTTTTGCTTATGAGGAGGGATATAGCGATCCTTCTTCACACACTGGATTTCTAGCTCTCTAACCTTCTCAGTTAACTCATCCATATGAGTTAACAAAGATTTTAAGCTCAAATCCCTTTCCACTCCTTGGTTGGACTCCGTCAGGTGGTCAAGTAATCGAGCTTTTATCACATAGGGTTTTCCTACTACACCACCAGGGATAAGTTGATCACTCAACACTCGATTCTTTGGACTAAGACTTCTATAAAAATATTCGAGAAGGACTACATGGGAATTTCATGAGTTGGGCATTGAATCGGAAGTTCTTTAAATATCATCCACGACTCGTGAAGTTGTTCACCTTCTAGCTTCCTAAAAGTTAGAATCTTATCCCAGAACATCATTATTTCTAATAGAGGAAAGCCGATCTCTTCACCTTTTCAGTTTGAAAAACATAAACAAGGAAACAAACAAAACTAAACTAAAAATTAAGTTAGTTCAACTATAACCAGCTAGAACAAAATTCAACTTAACTAGAAATTCACAAATAACACCACTGCCTGGCAACGACGCCATTTTTACTTGACGTTTCAAAGACACTTTATCCAAGTTTAAGTGTCTACGGTCATTAGTTCGTAATATAAACCAACTAAGTGAGTTGGGGTTGAATCACACATGAGTGGTTACAAAAATTAACAACCAAGTACAAATCAATTCATGTTAGTCATAGCTAAAAGATATTTATGAATGAAAGCATAATAAATTCAAGGGGTGAAACAAGTTTCAATTATCAATGGGGGTTTGTAAGAAATTATGAGCTAAAACTGAAGATAAATGAAAATACAAATATAGAGACGCGATTCTTGGGATGTGATAGGAATATGGGCTAAAATAATGAACCGGGTACATGTTATTAATAGTAAATCGTTGTAAATTTTTTATGAAGCTAGACTTTAGTTGGGGTTAAATCTCGCTTGAGCAACTTACCCCGAATCATATCGGTTTCTCTCGAACATGAATAATCCGCAATAATGTCTAGACTTCACTTTATCCCATTCACTATCTCGAATTGAACCTACATCAATCCAATAACCACAGGTTATCGATTTAGTCGTTTTGGTCTTAATACATCTCTCTCGAGCAAGCCAAAGACACGGAGATGAAATCATATTTGCAACTATAATCCCATTAAGTTCATACATAACTACTGAATGAAATCACATTTAAATAACAAATTAACTATTAATAAGCAAGACCCAAGAGTAAATTCAACCATATTCACATTATCACACCCCAAAAATCAGGATTTTATCTAGACATAGTAAAGATATCAAAATCAATACCGAAAAGTATTTTCATCAATTGAGTATGATAGAAAATGTCTTTAAGCAGGTCTACGATGAACAGTCTTAAATACCCACTTCCAATTTCGTGGAGTTGGAAACCTTCAAGTCTTCAAAGATCAAGAACAATGTCTCCCAAAAACTCTAAGAACTAAGATTAAATTATCTATCTCAATACAGAAATTCTGAATAATAGAAATCTGATCCTAAGCTACAAGTCTCAACAAGTACTTATAGTTTTGAAAATTTGTGTTGCGAAATATCACTCGATGTAGTTAGTAGGGATCGTCGGTCAACTCGTCAATCCTTCCTTTGGTATATTCATCAATGTCTTGCTTTAGACTTCAACATCTTTGCGTTCTAGATCATTGGGCGATCTAGTAGTGCTTCACCAAACAGCTCGGCAAAACGTCGATTGCCTTTTTTCACCGCCGACTTGACCCTTTCCATCAGGTCTTAGTACACTAGAACAATAGTTGATAATAAGTCCATTTGATGACTCGCCTAATGGATTAGGCGATCCTCATGCCGTCTTTTCTTCATTCTTTTAACTACCTTGCTCCTTTTTGCTCAATTATGTCCATGCGTTGTCTCCAAGTCTAAATACCTGAAACTTAACATTTTTCATCAGTTATTGAGACAAAATATGCATTTGAGGACACTAAATCTACCAAAATATAACTCTAAAAGATTCCAAATCGTGGATGCATCACCTATCGTGCCCATATTTAACTAGAATTTAGAATCTATTCTATGGGGAAATAGATAAGTATTCTTTGTCTATTCTAAGGGAAGGGAGAAGTATGTGTCTTCTTATATTCTAACGAAAGGGAGATGTCCATGTCTTTTTCTATTCTACGGAAAGGGAGGAGTATGTATCCTTTTCTATTCTAAGGAAAGACAGAAGTACATGTTTTTTTCTATTCTAAGGAAATACATGGTGCTTCCTCTCCTCCTTGGACTAGAACAAAATATTTAAAAATAGGGACTCTTCTAACCCTTGAAAAAGATAATTTTTATAGTATGATACTTGTCTGCCCAAGTATTGAGATAGTTTGTAAGTGAACTTGGGATTATCGTAGAAGACCATAGAACCGTCCTCTAGTTTGTGCACTAGCTTCTGGATTCACTTGAAGGTTCTAAGTTACCAAGTAGCTTGTGGATTCGCTTGAAGGTATTTGTTAAAGATTCAAGAGGTAATTCTTGAATTAAATTTCAGAAAGTTTATGTGCTCTATCATGATTGTATGTGTTCTACCATAAACTATGTGTTGTCATTTATTAATGTAAGTAGTATCACTTTGGTATGCTTCCACCATTAATATAGTTTTCCAATAGTATCCTCTTATAACACGGTCAGTACAGAATAATCATCAATTCTCATATGTTATAGTTTTGCAAGCCTCCAAATACTAGGTGATAGTATACTGTTTGATATGTTATTCACCATCATTGTCTTTAAGCAATTCTAGTGTTATAATCTCTGTTTCACTAGTTTTCTCAACTGATTGATTTCTACTCTAAGTTGCAAACAAGAATGCATACCTCACAACTATGTGTGTTCCAACACATAAAATAAGAAGGAACAATTTGTCATTCTTTAAAGAATTTTCTAACCATGGACAAAAAAAATCAAGACCACTAGATTTAGGGGACACCTTCTATAAATTTCTAAGCTTTGATGGCATACTTGAGACTTTTCCCTTTAATGAATGACCTTCTAAAAAAAAAAAAAAAAAATCCTACACGTTTATTTACTGATGTTCCTCAAGTTGTAAATGCTTATTCGTGAGACCAAAATAAAGAAATCAAAAGACTTAATAATTGTCATGACACAGTTAAGGGGTGGTATTTTATGTAGAAAAGGGGCTAGGCATTTAGAACAGGGTGTTTTGAACAAGGAAAAGAAGATTATGGGAGAGTACTAGCCTCTCGAAAGTGTACAAAGGTAGTGATCTAGTGAATCATAGGTTATGTGTTATATCACTAAAATTCATTCATGTCTTAGAATGTAATTTGCTGTGTTTTTCTTTTTTAGATTTCTTGTGTAATATCAATGTATCTGGTGTGAAACATCAATATTTGTTCCTTTATTTATTATTTCAGCATTAAAGCCTATCAATTTGGTATTAAAGCAGCAACTTTTGGGGATGGTGAGTAGAATGGAGGGATGAGTTGAACATGTGCATACTAATTTGACAGAGGTAAGAGAAGATGTCAGTAAGCTCGAAGGATGGTTTGGAGGGATAAGAGTCTCTTGCGAGAATAGAAGCACATGGGAGAACCATTACGGTAGAAGCATCCCTCTCTCGGATTAGATTAATCCTAAACTAATAAGAGGGACGCAATGTCTACTTGGCTAGACCAAAAGATTGGAAAAACTTTCAGAAACTACAACTACCAGATTTCGAAGGAGAGGATTGTTTTAGATAGATTTTCAAAGTGGAACAATATTTTTGCGATTAAATGAAATTTGTTAGGTGGAAATATTACAAGACATAGTTTTTTTTTTTTTTTTAATTAAGGCCTTAAATTGCTATTATAGGATAGAGTCTCGTCAACCAATGTTAACCTTGGAAGACTGCAAAGGGATTGTTGAACCGATCTCATCATACTCTAAAGATAAATGAGTATTATGTCTTAATGGGGCTAAAGCAGGTTACCACAGTAACCGCATTTTGTGAAGAATTGAAAAGAAGTCACCATCTAAGAACGATGTATCTGATGGATTGTTATCTCGAGTACGTTTGAATGGGACGAAAGAGGAAATTTGCCTCGTGTAATTTTCTGAATGTCTAGAAAGGTTGTGATATAGTTAATCGTAGGTTATGTATTGTAAAACTAAAATTCGTTCATGTCTTAAGATGTAATTTATGGTGTTGACAGTGTCCTAGTAATTGCTTTTTAGATTTCTTGTTGTAATACCAGTGTATCTACTGTGAAACATCAATATTTGTTCATTTATTAACTATTTCAGCAGTGAAGTCAATATGTACCTTTTATGAAATAGTCTAAAGATCCCTTTTGAGCAAGCTAACAATATTATAAGAAAATGCCTGACAATGATCTAGAATATGTAAATTATTACTAACCTCAGACAATAGCCTATTATGTTGTATCTGATTTGAAGGTGAGAAATATATGACCATACAATATAGTCAAATCTAATATTATCCATGAAAATAATTTCTCAAGGTTTATATATTGGACACAATTCACAATAGGAAAAAATCTAAATGGTAAATAATTTGCTGAACTTAGCATAATAAATAGGAAAAAAAATTACATATAAATAGTCCTTTATCCAAATAATTACTCGCGAACATATACTCTCTTCAATTTTGTGCCATCAAACGCAGAAGAAGAATCTTTGAAAGTCATCAGAACAACACGGGAAATGGCTCAAGAGCTAATAAGATAGGACCTCCCTTGATATACGATCTGAATACTGTGAGGCACATCAAGAAAAGTATTACCTAGAAAGAACTCACTTTTTAGAAGTTGCAGATTCCATTTTCTACAGCTTTTATGTGTATTCTTCCATAATGGAATTCAGAGTTGGCAAGAAGTTTGGTGAATGTGAATGGTGTGTGTTGACTTTTAGGATATAACTGAGAAGAATGACACTAAAAGTATAAAGATATTTTTTTAACCTTTAGGAAGTTGAGTAATGGTGACAATTCTCTATCCATTGTGACACTGATCAAGGATTGCGGATTGAGTATTTGTTATTAAATTGGGCTAAATTGGTATCCTAGTTTTATTAAAGTTAATTTTTAAATTATTTTCTAAGGTTTGTGATTCATAAATTAGGCCTGTTTTTTTAATTTTTACTTGTTATTAGAATATCTAGATTTTCAAATTTTGTTTGTTTTTCTATACTTTTATTTGCAAGAAAATATTGGCTGACTGTTGTGTAATGATTCAAATTTAAGACCAAAAAGTTTTTTATTTTCCCATTTAATTATCGACCATTGAAAAATCCATACATCGCGATGGTTATTATTTAAACTTATTTTTGTCCACAGTTCAGGTAAGATAACAATCTTGTAATTATTATCCTGCATTGTAATACCAAAATGACACATCCTATTTTATAACTCTTCTTTGGTAGTCCCTTAAGAAAAAAGTTTAAAATTTAAAAATAGAAATAATTTTCTCTGATTATCGCTCAAAGTTGGAATAGAGAACCTAATTTGTGTCTTTATAACATGTTACAACCTTTTTCTTTTTACGGTGTTCTATATTCTTGAGAATTGTATCCTTCCTCACATTCTTCAATGTCTGATCAAAGTCCTTTGCTTAGCATGAAGAAGACCTTCTTTTACAATTTCTTTCCATCAAAAGCTGAAGAAGAAGCTTGCAAAATTAACAACACTCCACATGAAGTTACTCGAGAACTGGTGGAGATAAAGGATCGATACCCTACTTCAAGAATCGATCTGCAAAACCCATGGCAGATCAAGAAAAATATTACCCATGATGAGATTGTTGTAGGATTCCGTATGATTTCATTTTTCGAGATGCTTGTTAAATCCTTGATTACTAAACTATGGGCATGGAAAAATGTTTGGAGAACGGCTGCAAGGTGTGTTCTTACATGTGAGATGTAACTGTGGAAAATGTTCCTAAGAAGTATGAAGGTGGAAGTTTTTTTGTATGAATGTTGTTCAATGGTGAGTTTTCTCTTTGGTACATCGAATTGTTCCAGGGTCGTAGATCGGGTGAGGGTGATGAAATTGGACTTTATTGGGATCCTGAATCTTCAAGTCTAGTGTTCAAATTGTTTTCTCAGTATGGCTCTTAGTAGAAAGGTCCAATAATATCAAACCAAAAAAAAAAATATGCTATCATAGTCTTTAGTTTAGCATTACTTTATCCGATAATTGTAATAGCTAAAGACTTAATTATGAAATTGGAATTCTTGAAGTTTCCAATTTAGTCCACGCAATTCCCTTTTTGTATTTTTATTAATTCCCTATAATTATAGTGAGCTTTTATTTCGTGTAATAGTTTACTAGTTTTCATGTTCTTTTTCAACCTTACTTATATATGCTCCTCATGACAAGAGGAGTTTAATGAAAGAAATAAGTTGACATACTCACAGAAAATTCATGTGAGTATATTTACAGGATCCCTTTAATCATTGGGGTTGAATCTTTAAGTAGATGTATTCCATACAATAGAGTACAATATATAAGACATATATAGCAAATAGAGTACAAAGTATTGGACCATGTTTGAATTGAGAAATGTGATTTTTAAATTTAACAGAGATGTATCAACTTAAAAGAAGTAAAAGGTAAAGGAACTTTCATCCTAACTTCCTTGATTTCCACTTTACGTGGTTCTTCACTACCACTAAATTCACAATTGAACCTATCATCTCTAGTTTAAACTATTCTTGTACTGTGTAGGACACTTAAATCTATACCCTTTTCATTTTTCTAGATAACCAATGAAGAAACCAATGATTGTTCTTGAGTCAAGTTTCTTTTCTTGTGGTTATAAACTCTAACTTCTGTCAGGCAACCCCAAACATGTAGGTTCCTTAAACTAGGTTCCTATAAGTCCACAGTTGAAAAGGAGTGTCTGGAACCACTTTACTAGGAACCCTTTTAAGTAAGTAAATGGCAGTTCTTAGAGCATAGATCCACATTGAAAGGGGTACATATAAATTACTTAACATACTCCTAACCATGTCTATTAATTTATGGTTACACAATTATGCTACACCATTTTGTTGTGGTGTTCTGGGAATTGTATATTGAGCACATATGTCATGCTTTTCAATGAATTTAGCACATGGACCTGGGTGTTGTCCAGTTTTATCATATCATCCATAATATTCACCACCTCTATTGGATCTGATTATTTCCACCTTTCTATCTAGTTGTCTTTCAACCTTAGTAATAAAGACCTCTAAGACATTTATCGCTTGAGACTTTTCATGCAAAAAAATACATACCCATAACGTGAAAGCTCATTAATAAAAATATATTTTTTACTCAAAGATGCGATATCAAAAGGACCACATATAACAGTGTGTATAGTTTCCAGAAGTTGTGTGCTTCTTGTGGATCATTTCTTTGTGTGTTATTTGTTTCCTGTAATGCAATCCACACATATGTTAAGGTTTGTAAAATCCAAATTTAAAAGAATTTCATTCTACTAATATTTCCAATCTTTTGTTGGACATGTGACCTAAACGTTTGTCCCACAAGAAAGCAGATTGTTCGTTCACCAAACTTCGTTTGATTCCAATATTATGGTGCAAAGTTATGAGTGTTGCGACAAATAGATTGTCAAGATTCGGTTTGTATAAGTTATCACAAAGATTACCAGTACCAATAAGATAATTATGTTTAAACAAATTAACACATCCATTACCGAAATAAAAAGAGTATCCAGTCTTATCTAACTTAGACTAAGAAACTAAATTTCTCAAAAGAGAAGGTACATAACAAGTTTCAAGTATATCTAAGTGACACCCAATAATAAGGATCAAATAGTAAGTCCATATAGCTTTAACTGGAGCCTGCACTCTATTCCCCATGGTTTGTGTTAAGGAATCCCTGGATCGTATTAGAAACATAAATGTACAACCACAGTCAATCCACAAAGTATTATAATGAAGTTCAGTTAAATTTAATTTGAGACATGTAAAAGCACTAGGCTTACCTTTCTTCTCAAGGCATGCCTTAAAGTTTAGGCAATCTTTCCGAACGTGTGCATATTTCCACTGAAATTACACTTATCATTTTTGTGTTACTTCTTAGGTACTTAAGAGGAGGACTCATTAACATTATGGTGCCTCTATTTTCGTTAGCATGCCTCTTTCCTTTCTTTATAGCTCCTTGAAGACTTACAAAGTTAATGGAGTGGTTTTTTTAATTATTCAGTCTTGTTTCCTCTTGAACTAGCATTCCAGGCACATTCCATTTGTATTTCATAAGGGTTAACCCACATGTTACGATTTCCCTACCTGAAGCCCTATCGCAGGGTCCCCATTGTCCTATAACCGAAATAGTTGGGGTTCCAAATGAAGGACGTCGGGTCAAACTTATCGGTGTCCAAGTGTCAGGTCCCGAGGGCTTGTGTCCATCGAAAGCTTCCTTTTTTCTTTTTAGTCTTTCCTTGCAATGAACCTAAAGGTGAGAGGGAGGGATCGGTCTCAAGATTCAATTTTAAGTCACTATGCCAGTCCAAGTGCACGAGTGAAGGTATTGTAGTTCATTTGGAAAGGATCATACTCAGATGGTAATGAGTTGATGATAAACTGTACAAGAAAGTTTTCTTCCATTTCCATTCCAAAATACTTAAGTCTTGCTAGTATGTTTGTCATTTCAATGAAATGCTCATGATGGTACATGAACCATCAAACTTCATGGTGCTCAAAGTGCCCATTATTGTCCCAACAAGAGACTTATCAATAGTTTGAGAGGATTCTTCCACAAGTTTCATAAAATCTTTTGCATTTTCAGTTTTGGGAAGAGTAGTATTAATGTTGCCCGCAATATTCATTCCCAAAAACTTTATGCCTAATTTGTTAGATATGTAACACCTCGAACATACCTAGAAATTATTTTTGCAGAAAAATACTTTAACCAGGGAACCACGACAAGTTTCACGAACGATGATAGGGTCCACGTCCTGTTGACCTCCCCGTAATAGAGAGTTGGACTTCACCAGGCCCAAATGTTAGACCACTGGACCCTTCACGGGTCGTGGTCTTGATAAAGGGTGGTGGTGGCCCTCGTGAAGGACAACCAGTAGACCCTCAGACCTGAGCCAAGCCTAGTGCTTAGACCACACACCTAAGTGAGGACCACAAGGACCTTCATGGTCTGTGGTCATCCATGAACCTAAGCCACCAGACATCCGCCCAAGAAAGGACCACGAGGAATTTCACGGTTTGTGGTCCTCCACACAGGCCGTGGTAAAGCTCGTTAATAAGACCTTAAAACCATTAGCCACTAGCCAAGGACGACGGCCTGTCCCACGGTCCGTGAAAGTGATCGTGTCCAGCCCCTTCAGCTTTTTCAGTGGGGTTATTTTGGTTTTTCCCCTATGAATTGGGCAGCTAAACTACGTCTTTTAACCCCTAAACTACATGGTTTTTGTCAGTTTTAGCCTAGAAACATAAGTGGAAGTTACCCAAGTCAAGTCATTTACCAAAAACATAGAAAATTAGAACGCAAAAGAAAAAAGAGGTCGAATAACCCTAGTTCAAGAATGGCGCGAGTTTCCATCAATTCCAGCCCCGAAATTGAAAGATTTCTCTGTGGAATTTGGCACCATGTATGTGGGATTTCACTAGTTGATTCCTTTAACCCATTAGGTCCTAAGATTTCAATCAATTTCTTGATTCCCTCACTATTACGTAGACCAAGGGTTTCTTGAATTCTAGAAATTGTTGGTTTTTAGTTGTTAGTATGATCCAAATCAGACTATCACATTATTGCTTAGTTATTTGCATGAAATTTAGAACCCTAACTGTGTAGTTCTTTTATTTCATAAATTGCACCGGCTAGGTCAGTTAATTCATATATATATATATATATATATATATATATATATATATATATATATGAATTATATATATATATATATATACATACATACTTAAGTTCACAAATGTCACATTATTAGTACAATTATTGCATTCTCGGTTTCCATGTTCGTATTTTGAGCTATCCATTATTACAATATTTCAGTCATAATATTGTTTATTTACATAATCAATTGGGATTAGCTTAATGTCTAGTTGGACTAAGGTTTCTCTCCCTATAGTCCCAGAACTACGTCCCCCTGTAGGTTTGAAGTCCCATTTGTGGGCATCATTTTAGTGATCACTCTAGTCATGCCTCCATACATTTGGCAGGGTATATTGGGTCCTCTCAATGATGCATATATATCATACTCCACATTTAACTTATGTATTCTTATGTTGGTTATTAGTAGCTCCCATAGTTCAGTCAAACTCTAATGCATTGACCATGTTATCAGTTCAGTATTTAGTCTCAACATGTTATAAACTTGGTCATTGCATTCAATTAGCTCATGTTCATTATATCCAGTATCCTTACCATGTTCAGATTATATCATTTCTTTATGGCTTTTTTCAGTTATATTATTATTCGGCTTTACTATATCCTTCATGATTCGTACCTTTCAAGTATGGAAACATACTATGTGCTACATCTTTCTCTAATGTAGGTTTAGGTTCTCAGCTTCAAGACCACGCTTACATCAGTCCTAGATCTTCAATTCAGCAGCATCACTAGTGAGTGCTCATTCTTTGAGCACGAGTGACATGTTTATCTTTCATTGCTTTTAGCTTTAGTTTCAGTTTTGTTTCAGCAAGCTAGGGCATGTCCCAACATTTCTAGTAAGTAGAGGCTTTATTTTAGACGTAGTCAATCTCAATTTTAGTTTTAGAATTTGACTTTCCGTCGTATTTCAAACTCTCAGTTTTCATATATTCAGATTTAGTATATGGGTATTACCCATCATTTCAGATTATCTCATGATTATCTTTCGCACAATATTGATTGCTTTTGTTTACTTTAGTTGGTTATGATATGCCAATAGGGTTAGCTTGGGGGTCAGACGTTGTAACGACCTGGATTCCTTAATCCGAATTGCCACCAACGTCGTTGACCTCTCAGAGGTCGCAGACAAGCCTCATCTTGCATTCATCACATTCATCAAATTAATTTTTTGGAAAATTTAAAACTTTTTGAACGTATGAAGTTTACTTAGACTTCATATAGTCATTACGTATTAAACATTATATACTAAGCTCAACATCAATAGAACAACCATCTATTATAAAGAATCAGTTCAAAACTGAAGATGAATATATCATAAATAGTTTGCCAAACATGGTCGTATTACAATGCTTCCAAATGAAAGTATGAAAGAAACGCTAGGGACAACATCCACTAGCTATGTCTAAGACTAAGGCTAGACTAAAACTGTAGCAACCTCGAAATCATGAGGACCTACCAAATGGTTTGGAGAAACGCTGAAGTCCAAACCGCTGCAAGTGTCGTCAACCTGTCCTCTGACCTGCACCTATAAAAATAGTAAATAGTAGGGGGTTAGTACACCACTTGTACTAAGTATGGGTGTATGCACACATACACATAAAGCTATGCATGATCAATGAAAGCTCTTCCTAAGCAACATGCCATTTCTGGAAAGTCTAGTCATTAGACTTTCCTAATTCGTTAGTTGTGAATTGTGGTATGAATATATGTATTTTAATGCATTCAAAGCACACAAATCATTTTCAATATGATTACAAGACATTAGTATCATCAACATAATTTTAGAACCACTCGGGCGAAGATTTGAATTTTTGATCCTCTAGGCCGAGAGCTACTCTTTGTACACTTAGATTATTTTTCAGTCTTTTTCTTCTTCTTGTTGTGTACTTCAATAACTCCTTTGGTCCTATGTTTTACTTACAAGTGCATTAAGACATCTCAAGTGAGGACCCAACATATGGGACCTCAACCCAAAGGCCTTCTTCAGCAAACACAGAGTCTGCTTCATTCGTTCATTCATACTTCACATTATTCATTTCATTCATTCGTAGGCTGATGTAAATACAAACTATACCTCCGATGAAGTTTAAGACTCTAATCGGGATCATGAATTGCAATGACCAAGAATGACCTAATGTCATTACTTGAATATGATTTCACCTCATGATTGTCTTGCACAAACACCTTCGGTATCATTCATTTCATTATCTTTCATACTTTGAGGAACTCCAACCTTAACCGACATAGATCATGTGAGCATCATGAAATCCGGTGTCTTCCCCACACCGCAAAGAGGTGGAGTCACTGGCCAAGGTGAAACCAAAACATGCTTGCGTATATAGGGAATTGAACCCTGCTAGATCCCTATATTGGCAGTATAGGTTCAAAGACAAGGAGATATAAGGAGACCCATACCCGGCATGCCGGACAGTCTCATCTCATGAGAGTTATGTGAACCTCCTCCCTTCCCGAAGGAAGGCATCACCGCTCATAGCTAGTCTATCGATGCTCAGCATAAAGTTCCATTACATTCAACTCATACATCATGGAAGCTGGCTTCTAGCATGAGGACATCATAGCTCATTAGATGATTTATCATCTCATCATTAGTATTAAGTGTGAACTTTCCTTACACTTACATATAGAGTATGATTGAGACTTATTTACTCTTTTGATGACTTGTCATCCTTACTTTACATTGATGAAATGTGAATTGTCCTTACATATCATCCTTAATTTACATTGATGAATGTGAATTGTCCTTACATATCATCCTTACTTTACATTGATGAATGTGAATTGTCCTTACATATCATCCTTACTTTACATTGATGAATGTGAATTGTCCTTACATATCATCCTTAGGTGTTAATGAGACTAGTCTCACACATTCTAACACCTTCATTCGTGAGTATTCTTTTAACAAATTAGCTTTGGTGTGAGTAAGACTTGTCTCACTTCCTTTAACACGCCATTCTGTTCAGTTACTTAATTTAGACATCTTTAATTATGTTATAACTCACGTTACTTACTTACTTTAGTGTAGTAGCTTCATATCACTATTTATGGACGATGAGCACTTCATTCAATGAGTTTCATGTGTTCATAGTTCATTCTTGTCGAGCATATTGGGAGTTGTCCCAATGAATGGAATGCCCTTGGTTATGGATTCATTGAATTAGTTTAGAAGTACTTGAGTTGTCATTTCATTGTTTTGGCTGCACAAGGTTGGCATATAAATAGTATTGGCCTAGAAAATTTGGAAATAACTCTATAGTCAATTTATTGGCACAAGCCAAACATTCATTCAAATATAATTTCATGGAATCATTAGCCAATTCTATTACATATTTTTGGAGATAATATTGTAGGCCAATTTATTGGCATAAGCCAAACTTTCACTACACTTGAACTTTTAACCTTTGATTAACTTACAAGAACAATTCAATGTTTTTACGTTCACAAGTTCGTGTGGATAGGGTATGTTGGGACTTGTCCCATTGATTAGCATACCATATGTTATGAGTTCATTAATTTAGAGATTGGTATGAATTTTCATGTTTTGGAAGTAATATGATTAGACATATGTTTTACTAGGCAATTTGTTGGCACAAATCATAATTTCACTAGGCACTAGTCATGAGAATATCATGGAGATCTTTTTAGCCAACCTTATAACATAACTTTAGGCATAACATTTTTAAACATCTTGGACAGCATAATAGGATCATTTAACGAACACAACATCATCAACAAGTCACATTAGCAGTAGGTATGCACAACAAACCGTAATCATCTTCATACATAACATTTTCAGACACATCTTAACATAGTATCATTCTCTTAACCAATCTTAGTTCATGAATTTACTGTAACGTTTGTAAGACATATTGCAAGTATCATATTAACATTTGATGACTTTAATATCTTCATAACGTCACAACAACAGCAAGTCAATATTCAGCCAACACACATAAATCACCTAACACAATCACGGACGTTCTTAGCATATCATCGATTCTTAGTTTTCATGATAGTATTAACTTTACGTAACTACAAGTTTATAGGTTCATTCGATACTCATCCTTCAAGAACAATACATATAAAGAACAGTCAGCACCACATACCAACAACATGATCTCTAACCTATTCAACATTGAAATCGAAAAGGATACTAGGGACAAGGAGTTCGACGAGAACGGGAACAACCCTAGTTTCAAGATCGTTGAATTCATTGGAAAGAAAGTTCTCTTGGAGAAAGGAGTCCAGCAGAAAAACCCATACCTTATGTAGAGCTTAATCTACGAAGACCACCTTTAACAAAACCTTGAAAAAACCTTGAAATCGCCCTAGAAAAATCGATAAATTTTCTGCCTTTTTCTTGCGTTCGTCACTTACTATTTTTGCGTCACTTTTTTTCTATGAGTTTGAACGTTATATTAGGTTTAAGAACTGATCTTGAATTATACATCTTAGGTTTAATAAGTTAATTAAATAAATTAATTAACTAATTACTAAAAAGCCCCTCCTAAGTTGACTAAACATAGGAGAATGTAACACTTAGTCAAATCTGGAAATTGGTGCTGACTATGGTTTTGGTCAACATTTTGACTTTATATTAATTAATTAAATCCTTAATTTAATTAATTTAGGTACCTAGGGTAAGTACTAAAGTACCCCTAAGTCATTGGAACCAAAATTAACCCCTTTGGACCATCCTAGGTTAAGTACTAGGATGTTTCTTGAGTTGTACTAGGTTAGTGTAAGAATTTCGTTTTGATCATTTAAACTAATTAATTAAATTTATAATTTAATTTATTAGGTGACCTAAGGTAATTACTAAAGTACCCTTAAGTAGTTAGGACCATAACCAATCCTTTGAACCATCCTAGGTTAGGTACTAGGTTGTCTTTTTCTTGTTTTAACCGAAATCTGAAAATTGCTTTGTGATTTCGGTTTTGCCCCTTTAAATTAATTAATTAAGTTGCTAAATTAATTAATTAAGTATCCTAGTGTAATTACTAAAGTACCCTTAAGTCGTTAGGATCTTAACTAACTCTTTGGACCATCCTAGGTTAGGTACTAGGTTGTCCCTTTCTTGTCTTAACCGAAATCTCAAAATTTCCTTTTTAGTTTTGGTTTTAGCCCTTTTAAATTAATTAATTAATTTGCAAAATTAATTAATTAGGTAACCTAGGGGAATTACTAAAGTAACCCTAAGTTGTTAGGACCATAACTAACCTTTTGGACCATTCTAGGTTAGGTACTAGGTTGTCTCTTTAACTAGTACTAGGTTAGTGTCAACCCGGTTTTGGTCCTAGGTTGTCGGGTGCACTAATTAGTTTATTTCATTTCGTCCTAGGTTAGTTAGCTATTTAGGGCAGTAGGTTAGAGTCTATAATTGATTAGAAAGTTAGGCCCCACGTGGAGTGGTCCCTTGTGCACGTTTTTCCCACTAACTACCCTAACCGAATTCGGTTAGGGTGGTCCCCTCCTTTGGCAGCTTCTTCACATGTCTTGCACATGTGCTTGCACATGGGTTGGTTTTACTTTCCTAACTAACTATTATTTATGGTTCATTTGGGAATGTTTACTTATTGTCCCAAGGATCCTCACCATGCCCTTGGGCATTGCTTAATTTACATGATCATTTTAAATGATCATGTGTTATGGTATCTAGGCTTGACACTTGGATGCCTCATACCTCACACGTTGGTTGTGGATCTATATGTATATAATGCCAATTATATTAGCTTAGGTCTTTATTGAAGGTACAATTTCTAAAGAAGATTGGATTATATCTCGATTGCTTGGATATTATTATAGAAATTGGCTAACCCCCCCTTAGCCAATTTTCTATATTGTGCCCAATATTTATCAATATTGGGCATTGGGGTGCCTATGTACCCCCAATACGCATTATTAAAGACTTACTGGTCTCTTCACTAGACATGTAATTTTCCGGAATGTTACATTATCCCCCCCTTAGAAACATTCGTCCCCGAATGACACTTACACATCATTTAAACAAAGAGGGTAATTTTTTAAAGTTACTTTATCATGCTTAAACGTTTCTCTTTTGTGAATGTCTGATTCACACTTATTTGGATGATGCATATCATTCAATCTTATATGAAGCTTCATATTTGAGATTGAGGAATTTCCTTCTCAATCCCACTTAACATAATGCACATCACAAATCATGCAACACAGAAAACATGCCTATGCTACACAAAAACAGCAACATAAAATTCAATATAACTTAGTTTTAACTCACATAGTGCTATTATAAGACATACGATTAGGGACTTACCACACCAAATCCACTAAAGCACATAAACTTAGAGTTTCTTAAACATAAACCATACTTAGTAAGAGTATATCTAACCTCTTAGATAACATCTTGTTGGCCTTAAGATTTGAACCACGCACTTCCCATTCCAGCTCTAACTCATTTGGAAACTAAAGTCTCACTACCCTGTTTCGACAATCTATCGTAGCATAACACTTATGGAGCAAATCCATGCCTAAGCCATATTCTTGAGTTGGTATGCAACCAACGTATCCTTCTCCTCCTCATCAATACTCATAGCAGGCTTTTAGACATTACCATGCATTGACCTCCATGCGAACAACCACACTCACCACATACCTTTCATCCACGTTGGGCATTTCCATTATGGCCCTTCTTGGGAAGGCCAGATCTTGAGTCTGGCGCCTTAGAACACTAGGACATCCTAAGTCTTGTGTGTATTCTTCTACGCATTCACACAAGAAGAAAGTTAGATACTTAGAATGACACAAAGTGTCAAAGCTCTATATAGCACGATAAAGAGTAAAAGAAGGGAGAATTTCCTATCGTCGCATAGTCTCTAAGTCATGATTGTGGCGCGCTTCACAACCATAAGCTAGAAACTATGTAACGTGGTTGTGTTGAGCTTTAGATCCTAGGAATTTAAACTCATGCTCTGATACCAAGTTTGTAATGACCCAGATTCTTGAATCCGAATCGCCACCAACGTTGTTGACCTCTCAGAGGTCGCAAATAATCCTCATCTTGCATTCATCACGTTCATCTAGTTAAATTTGCAGAAAATTTGAAACTTTTTAAACGTATGAATTTTACTTAGACTTCATATACTCATTACGTATTAAACATTATATACTAAGATCAACATCAATAGAACAACCATCTATTATAAAGAATCAATTCGAAACTGAAGATGAATATATCATAAATAGTTTGCCAAACACGGCCTTATTACAAAGGTTTCAAATGAAAGTACGAAAGAAATGCTAGGGACAACATCCACTAGATATGTCTAAGACTAAGGCTAGACTAAAACTGTAGCATCCTCGAAATCATGAGGACCTACCAAATGGTTTGGAGAAACTCTGAAGTCCAAACTATTGCAAGTGTCGTCAACCTGTTTCTGACCTGCACCTATAAAAATAGTAAATAGTAGGGGGTTAGTACACCACTTGTACTAAGTATGGGTGTATGCACACATACACATAAAGCTATGCATTATCAATGAAAGCTCTTCCTAAGCAACATGCCATTTCAGGAAAGTCTAGTCATTAGACTTTCCTATTTCGTTAGTTGTGAATTGTGGTATGAATATGATGTATTTTAATGCATTCAAAGCACACAAATCATTTTCTATATAACTACAAGACATTAGTATCATCAACATAATTTTAGAACCACTCGGGCGAAGATTTGAATTTTTGATCCTCTAGGCCGAGAGCTCCTCTTTGTACACTTAGATTATTTTTCAGTCTTTTTCTTCTTCTTGTTGTGTAGTTCAATAACTACTTTGGTCCTATGTTTTACTTACAAGTGCAATGACTCATTGTAGTCTCATGCCCACAATGAATCAAGTAAGTAATTCAAGAGATTAAGGAAATGACTTAACTACAATTTGGGGCATGAATCTATTTATAAGTCAATACTTATTGACTATACTCATTCTTTAGTTGATTGCATAATGTGCATAGATCTTGGGGAATATCATTAAAGCTTATGATCTTGCTTACTTTGGGCATGAATTCTTTACAAACCAATCTTTAGTGACTATTCCTATTATTGTATTATTGGCCTAATGTAAGAAGTCATTATAAGCCAATCTTATTTTGCTAATATCTTTTGCCAATTATATAAAATCATTATAAGTCAATTTATTTAGCTTTATCACTTTCATAACATGAGGATTCATTATTAGTTATGCCCTTTACTTATTGTAAACTTTATTGGACACTGTTTGACTATCCTTACAAGTTATTAATTACATCAAGTATTCATTACATTTCAAAATCCATTCTCTATTGGTTATGACATTGATTTCATTACTTTCATGTTTTATATATTATACATTTCATATACACGAGACCTTGGAATCGTTGATATAGCATTAAGACATCTCAAGTGAGGACCCAACATATGGGACCTCAACCCAAGGGCCTTCTTCAGCAAACACAGAGTCTACTTCATTCGTTCATTCGTACTTCACATTATTCATTTCATTCATTCGTAGGCTGATGTAAACACCAGCTATACCTCAGATGAATTTTAAGACTCTCATCGGGATCATGAAGTGCAATGACCAAGAATGACCTAATGTCATTACTTGAATCTGATTTCACTTCCTGATTGTCTTGCACAAACACCTTCCGTATCGTTCATTTCATTATCTTTCATACTTTGAGGAACTCCAACCTTAATCGACATAGATCATGTGAGCATCATGAAATCTGGTGTCTTCCCTACACCGAAAAGAGGTGGAGTCACTGGCCAAGGTGAAGCCAAAACATGCTAGCGTATATAGGGAATTGAACCCTGCTAGATCCCTATATTGGCAATATATAGGTTCAAAGACTAGGAGATATAAGGAGACCCATACCCGGCATGCCGGACAGTCTCATCTCATGAGAGTTACGTGAACCTCCGCCCTTCCCGGAGGAAGGCATCACCGCTCATAGCTAGTCTATCGGTGCTCAGTATAAAGTTCCATTACATTCAACTTATACATCATGGAAGCTGGCTTCTAGCATGAGGACATCATAGCTCATTAGATGAATTTATCATCTCATCATTAGTATTAAGTGTGAACTGTCCTTACACTTACATATAGAGTATGATTGAGACTTATTTACTCTTTTGATGACTTGTCATCCTTACTTTACATTGATGAAATGTGAATTGTCCTTACATATCATCATTACTTTACATTGATGAATGTGAATTGTCCTTACATATCATCCTTACTTTACATTGATGAATGTGAATTGTCCTTACATATCATCCTTACTTTACATTGATGAATGTGAATTGTCCTTACATATCATCCTTAGGTGTTAATGAGACTAGTCTCACATATTCTAACACCTTCATTCGTGAGTATTCTTTTAACAAATTAGCTTTGGTGTAAGTAAAACTTGTCTCACATCCTTTAACACCCCATTCTGGTCATTTACTTAATTTAGACCCCTTTAATTATGTTATAAGTCACGTTACTTACTTACTTTAGTGTAGTAGCTTCATATCACCATTTATGGACGATGAGCACTTCATTCAATGAGTTTCATGTGATCATAGTTCATTCTTGTCGAGCATGTTGGGAGTTGTCCCAATGAATGGAATGCCCTTGGTTATGGATTCATTGAATTAGTTTAGAAGTACTTGAGTTGTCATTTCATTGTTTGGCTGCACAAGGTTGGCATATAAATAGTATTGGCCTAGAAATTTGGAAATAACTTCATAGTCAATTTATTGGCACAATCCAGACATTCATTTAAATATAATTTCATGGAATCATTAGCCAATTCTATTACATATTTTTGGAGATAATATTGTAGGCCAATTTATTGGCATAAGCCAAACATTCACTACACTTGAACTTTTAACCTTTGATTAACTTACAAGAACAATTCAATGTTTTTACATTCACAAGTTCGTGTGGATAGGGTATGTTGGGACTTGTCCCATTAATTAGCATACCATATGTTATGAGTTCATTAATTTAGAGATTAGTATGAATTTTCATGTTTTGGAAGTAATATGATTAGACATATGTTTTACTAGCCAATTTGTTGGCACAAATCATAATTTCACTAGGCACTGGTCATGAGAATATCATGGAGATCCTTTTAGCCAACCTTATAACATAACTTTAGGCATAACATTTTTAAACATCTTGGACAGCATAATATGATCATTTAACTAACACAAAATCATCAACAAGTCACATTAGCAGTAGGTATGCACAACAAACCATAATCATCTTCATACGTAACATTTTCAGACACATCTTAACATAGTATCAGTCTCTTAACCAATCTTAGTTCATGACTTTAGGGTAACGTTTTTAAAACATATTGGACAGTATCATATTAACATTTATGACTGTAATATCTTTATAACGTCACAAAAACAGCAAGTCAATATTCAGCCAATACACATAAATCACCTAACACAATCACGGACGTTGTTAGCATGTCATCGATTCTTAGTTTTCATGATAGTATTAACTTTACGCAACTACAAGTTTATAGGTTCATTCGATACTCATCCTTCAAGAACAATACATATTAAGAACAGCCAGCACCACATACCAACAACATTATCTCTAACCTATTCAACATTGAAATCGAAAAGGATACTAGGGACAAGGAGTTCGACGAGAACGGGAACAACCCTAGTTTCAAGATCGTTGAATTCTCTGGAAAGAAAGTTCTCTTGGAGAAAGGAGTCCAGGAGAGAAACTCATACCTTATTTAGAACTTAATCTATGAAGACCACCTTTAACGAAACCTTGAAGAAACTTTGAAATCGCCCTAGAGAAATTGATAAATTTTCTACCTTTTTCTTGCGTTCGTCTCTTACTGTTTTTGCGTCCCTTTTTTTTTCTATGAGTTTGAACATGATATTTAGGTTTAAGAAATGATCTTGAATAATAAAATTTAGGTTTAATAAGTTAATTAAATAAATTAATTAACTAATTACTAAAAAGCCCCTCCTAAGTTAACTAAACATAGGAGAATGTAACACTTAGTCAAATCTGGAAATTGGTGTTGACTATGGTTTTGGTCAACATTTTGACTTTATATGAATTAATTAAATCCTTAATTTAATTAATTTAGATACCTAGGGTAAGTACTAAAGTACCCCTAAGTCATTGGAACCAAAATTAACCCTTTTGGACCATCCTAGGTTAAGTACTAGGATGTTTCTTGAGTTGTACTAGGTTAGTGTAAGAATTTCGTTTTGATCATTTAAACTAATTAATTAAATTGCTAATTTAATTTATTAGGTGAACTTAGGTAATTACTAAAGTACCCTTAAGTCTTTAGGACCATAACCAATCCTTGAACCATCCTAGGTTAGGTACTAGGTTGTCTTTTTCTTGTTTTAACCGAAATCTGGAAATTGCTTTGTGATTTCGGTTTTGCCCCTTTAAATTAATTAATTAAGTTGCTAAACTAATTAATTAAGTATCCTAGGGTAATTACTAAAGTACCCTTAAGTCGTTAGGATCTTAACTAACTCTTTGGACCATCCTAGGTTACGTACTAGGTTGTCCCTTTCTTGTCTTAACCGAAATTTGAAAATTTCCTTTTTAGTTTCAGTTTTAGCCCTTTTAAATTAATTAATTAATTTGCTAAATTAATTAAATAATAACCTAGGGGAATTACTAAAGTAACCCTAAGTTTTAGCACCATAACTAACCTTTTGGACCATCGTAGGTTAGGTACTAGGTTGTCTCTTTAACTAGTACTAGGTTAGTGTCAACCCGGTTTTGGTCCTAGGTTGTCGGGTGCACTAATTAGTTTATTTCGTTTCGTCCTAGGTTAGTTAGCTATTTAGGGCAGTAGGTTAGAGTCAATTCATTATAAAGTTAGGCCCCACATGGAGTGGTCCCTTGTGCACGTTTTTCCCCTAACTACCCTAACCGAATTCCTTTGGCAGCTTCTTCACATGTATTGCACATGTGCTTGCACATGGGTTGGTTGTACTTTCCTAACTAACTATTATTTATGGTATATTTGGGAATGTTTACTTATTTTCCCAAGGATCCTCAACATGCCCTTGGGCGCTGCTTAATTTACATAATCATTTTAAATGGTCATGTGTTATGGTATCTAGGCTTGACACTTAGATGCCTCATACCTCACACGTTGGTTGTGGATCTATATGTATATAATGCCAATTATATTATCTTAGGTCTTTATTGAAGGTACAATTTCTAAAGAATCTTGGATTATATTTCGATTGCTTGGATATCATTATAGAAATTGGCTAAACCCCCCTCCCCCTTAGCCAATTTTCTATACTATACCCAATATTTCTCAATATTGGTCATTGGGGTGCCTATGTACCCCCAATAAGCATTATTAAAGACTTAATGGTCTCTTCACTAGACATGTAATTTTCCGGAATGTTACTGTCGTGATCGAAGGCCACGTGTCCGCGTTTTGGAGGTTAGGTCAACGCGTGACAAACTTGGTATCAAATCATTAGGCTTAAGTGTCCTAGGATGTCTGGAAATCCTTCAATGGGTGTGAAGTGCATCACATCTAATGAGACGGAGGCTAGAAGGTGTTGTAGGAAAAGTTTCATGTCACTTTATACTCCTATCGTGCATAAGGTCTGATATAATTCCTTTTTCTTGTGTTTTAGATCATGCCTCCTCGTAGAGCTTACGCAAGGAATGCAAATGCCATAAATGCAAACGCAGCTCCTCCAGTCCCATCCCAGGATGTTTTGAATACTGAATTTCATAATGCTATCTAGAAGTTGGCTCAGAGTGTGACCAACTAGAATAATCAGCGGTTTCTAGTTCCAGGAAACACTAATGTTGGGTCATCTGCACCTAGAGTGTGAGATTTTGTTAGGATTAATCCGCATGAGTTCTTAAGATTGCAGATTTGTGAAGATCCCCAAAACATTATAGATGAGGTCAAGAAGGTCTTTAAAGTGATATAGGTAACTTGTAACTATAATGTTGAGTTGGCATCTTACTAACTTAAGGATGTGGATCATATCTGCTATACTTAGTGGAAAGAAAACAGCGGAACAAATGCAACTCCTATCGCTTAGGATTTCTTTAGTAAAACCTTTTAGGACAGGTTCTTCCCAAAATAGCTAAGGGAGACAAAATCTCAGGAGCTTATGAACTCGAGTCAAGGTAACATGACGGTCCAAGATATGGGCTCAAGTTCACCAAACTCTCCAGGTACGCTTCTTACATGTTTGCCGATTCTAGGCCCCAAATAAACAAGTTTCTATATGGAGTGTTAGACTTGGTAAAAACAGAGTGCATGAATACTATGTTGCTGGAAAATATGAACATCTCTAGGCTCACGAATCTTGCTCAACATTTTCATAGAGATAAACTTAGGGCCTAGGACTGGAACCATGAGTATTCTTAACAGAAATTGGGTAGTGGAAATCGATCGCATTGTCAGCTGAAATGTCCAGCCTTACCCCTTCATCAGCCAGTGTTCCATCTACCAAGTTCTACATGATCACAAAGGTAGGTCATCTGCCTCCATGTCTCAAGGAAGTTTCTCATGTACTAGAACCTACCAAACTTGTCACACGTGTGGTATGAATCATCCGTGCGAGTGCCTTGCAGGAAAGGAAGGATGCTTTGGGTGTGGTCAAATGGGTCACAACTTGCGAGATTGTCGTTCTAAACATGGTCAATGAGGTAGTAATAGTAGATCTTAGTCCACAACTTCAGCAATAACAACAAGTCGTCTAACTCAACAAGGTAACTTATCTTGTACAAGTGGCAATCAATGTCAAAACAATCTCTATGCTCTTTAGGGTCTCCAGGATAAGGTTGATTCTACTGATGTGTTCACTGGTACGTTACGAGTCTTTAATCTCAATGTTTATGCTTTGTTAGATCCAGGGACAACTCTTTCCTTTGTAACTCCTTATATAGAAGTCAAATTTGATGTTAGTCTAAAAACTCTCTCATAACCCTTCTCAGTATCTACTCCAGTCGGTGACCCAGTTATAGCTAGATGAACAATCTCTCAAAAAGTCATGTCAACAGTTCTTGCAGACTTAAAAATGGTAGATTTCAATATCATTCTAGGAATGGATTATTTCATTCATGTTATGCTTTAATTGATCATATAACTAGTATTATTCGTTTTCTGTTTTTTGGTTGAACCAATCATAGAATGGAAGGGTAGTACCTTAGCGTCATTGGGTCAATTCATTTCTTACCTTAAGGACATAAAACTAATCTCTAAGGATTGTCTCTATTACCTAGCTTGGGTTAGGGATTAAACCTCCGAAACCCCAACTCTTGAGTCTGATCCTGTAGTGAATAAGTTCCCAAAAGTGTTTCCACAAGATCTTCCCAGAATTCCTACCGAAATAGAAATCAACTTTGGAATTGATCTCCTTCCAAATACCCAACCTATTTCTATTCCTCCTTACAAAATAGTTCCAGTTGAACTTAAGGAATTTAAAGAGTAGTTTAAAGACCTAATGTATAAGGGCTTCATAAGACTTAGTATTTCTTCATAGGGTGCACCAGTGTTGTTTGTGATGAAGAAAGATGGTTCTCTTAGGATATGCATTGACTACAGGCAGTTCAATAAGGTCATAATCAAGAATAAGTACCCTATCCCCAGGATTGATGACTTGTTTGACCAACTTAAAGGAGCTAGTCATTTCTAAAAGATAGACCTCAAATAAGGTTATCATCAGCTCAAAGTCAGAGATAGTGACATTCTGAAGATAGCCTTAAAAACTCGATATGGTCATTATGAATTTGTAGTTATGTCATTTAGAATGACCAATGCTCCTGCAAGTTTCATGGATTTGATGAACATAGTGTTCAAGCAGTACTTAAACTTGTTCGTTATAGTCTTTATTGATGATATCCTCATTTACTCTAGGAATGAGGAAGAACATGTAAATTATTTAAGGGTTGTTCTACAAACTCTTAATAATCGACAATTATTCGCTATGTTTGGCCAGTGTGAGTTTTTGTTGCAATTTGTTGCTTCCCTTGGGCATATTGTGTATAGTGAAGGGATCCAAGTGGATACTAAAAAAATAAAAGAAGAGAAACAATGGCCCAAACTTATATCTCATGTAGATATGAGAAGTTTCTTGGGTCTAGCAGGTTATTACAGAAGCTTCGTAGAAGGATTCTCATTCATTGCCTCTCCAATGATTAAGTTGATCCAGAAAAGGTCAAGTTTTAGTGGCCAGATGATTGTGACATAAGCTTTGTAGAACTGAAAACTAGGTTGACCAGAACTCATGTTTTGTCATGCCCCGATTCTAGACCCTGGGCGGGAGTGACACTCAATGACCATTGCTAGCCTTGAGCGGACTCTTGGTCTGGCTTACTTATTTAAGCCAAAGACTTAACTTAATAAAATAAGACATTTTCATACTACAACTTAAAGCAAATAACTTGGATAAATTGCACTTAAGTCTCATAGCAAAATATCTGCAATACAAATAAGAGACTCAAAGCTAAATTTGTCACGCCCCGAGCTACCCCCGCGATGCGGACACGGAACCTAGGACGACAAGTGATCCCACGCTAACCATGCTGGCATGATCATGAGCATACTAAAGAATAATAAACTGATGCGAAAGCTAAATCATAATTTAATCTGAAAATATGGGGAATACCCATATGCTAAAACTGATATAATATGAAAACAATGAGTTTAATACAATAGAAATATTAACTCAATACTAAGTTGAATCTAACTATGTCTGGAAATAGCCTCTAAACTGGAATAGAAATACTGGGACAAGCTCCAGCTAAATCAAGCAAAAACTGAAACCAAAAGACTAAATACTAAAAAGAAACTCATGACTATTGTCCTCGGAGAATGAGGACTCACCACTGAATCTGCTGAACTGGAGATCGAAAATTGATCTATGCGTGATTTGGATGCTGAGAACCTCAACCTACACCACGAGAAGATGTAGCGCACGTATGCGCCAGTACTTGAAAGGTACTGAGCATGTAGGATGGAATAAAGCGGAAATAAAACATAACTAAACAAGAACAAAAGAAAGTATAATAATCTGAACATAATATACTAAATTTCTGAGCTAACTGAATGCAATGACCAATTTATAACATGTTGAAACTGAATACTGAATATACTGATAAATGGTCAATGCAGAGAGTCTGACTGAACTGTGGAAACTACTAATAATCGATAATAAAACCACATGAGAAAAATTTGGAGTCCGCTGTATACGCCCCATCAAGAGGACCCAATATACCCTGCCAAAGGTATAAAGGCATGCTGGCGTGATCACTAAACTGATTGCCCACAGAGGGGACTTACAACCTACTTGGCTAGTAATTCTGGGACTATTGGGTACGCTAAACCCTAGTCCAACTCGGTATTATGCTACTAGCAATGAATTATGTAAATTAACTGATTATGTTTGAGTTTCTGTAAATACTGGATAGCTCAAAACTGAACATGCAAACTGAGAATGCAATAATTAATCTGGTAATTGTGCATTTATAACAGAGGCATGTATATCTGAAGTGTCTGAAATATCTGACCTAGCATGTGTAATTCAAGAACTAAAGAAATACAAAGCTAGGGTTCTGAAATTCATGCGATAATCTGAGTAATAACATGATAATATGATTTGGAACATATATTTAATAAATTCATGAAGTTCTATCAAAGTTCTAGAAACCCTAGGTTTAATCATGACAAGAGAATCAAGAACTGACTGAAAATTAGGGACCCAATGGGTGAAAGGAACCCACTAGTGATATCCCACATACCTGGTGATGAAATCCACGGAAAAATACTTAAGTTTTGGGGCTGGAACTGCTGGAGCTTGTGGCGTTCTTGAACTAGGGTTCTTGAGCTTTTTCTCCTCTCTTGCTTCTAATTTTCTAAGTTTTGATTTAATGATTTGACTTGGATATGTTTTAATTATGTTTCTAGTCATAAACTGACTAAAATCTGATGATTCAGGGTCAAAACGACATAACTTAGGGTTTAAACAGAGTGGGAAAGGTCAAAAAGACCCCTGGGAAATTTTTTGTCGGACCAAACGACGGCCAGGACTGACGGTCCGTTGTCTGACCGACACCCCGTCGTTGGGTCCGTCGACTGGGCTTATTCGACAGGCCTTTACTAAAATAGGTATAACATTTTACTCGTAGGTATGATTTTAGCAAGGTCGGTGGATACGGAAAGATAATTTGATAATCTATCTGTTGGTAGATCATGAGACACCTAATTTATTTTGTGATAAGAGGTATGACCATTTGAAGTTGACCCAACTGTATTCCCCTTAACTGTCTGCAAATTTTCCACCTACGGTCGGACCTACGAACCGTGCTGGTCATCCATAGCTCTTGTCAGAGAGTGGGTGAAGGGAGTCTTGATCGACTATCATGGACTACGGACCGTCGTCTAACCTACGGACCGTAAGTCCGTCCGTCGTCCAAGACTTAACCAATTTTTCTGGGCTGAAATTTTTGGGAGTTTCTGATCCCATCGACGGTTGTGCAAGATGGACAGTGGGTCAGGCTACTGTCCTTCGATGCCACCGTTGGTTGCACCTGTAGATTTTTCTGAAAAACTGATTTTTGGTCTATTTTGGCTACGGGGTGTTACATTATCTCCCCCTTGGGAACATTCGTCCTCGAATGAAGACTAAACTAGATGAAATAGAGGGAGAGAGCTGCAAACCCCACTACAAAACACTGAGAACTGAATTTCTGACTGAATTGAGTTCTGAGTACATGCAATTACGCTGAAAATGAAAGTACAAACTGAGGGAACATGATTCTAAAACTGAATTTATGCATGAATGACTGGAAAACTGAAGAGTAATTATTATCTCAAACTGGAGTGGAATCGGAAGGAAAGAGGTGAGGATACTTGGCTTTCATGGCTGCTTCTGCTTCCCAAGTTGCTCCCTATACGGACTGACTCCTCTACAGAACCTTGACTGAAGCGACTTCTTTGTTTCTCAACCTTCTAACCTGACGGTCAAGAATCTCAACTGGTACATCCTCATAAGGAAGACTATCTTTCACCGCCACACTCTCCAATGGCACTATAGAGGCTGGGTCACCCACACACTTCTTCAAGAGTGAGATGTGGAAGACCGGATGCACAGCTGCTAAGTCTGCTGGTAACTCCAACTCATATGCCACCTTGCTAACACTTTTCAAGATCTTGTAAGGGCCTACATATCTAGGAATGAGCTTCCCTTTCTTTCCAAATCTCATCACCCTTTTCATAGGTGAGACTTTTAGAAAAAACCAATCATCAACTTGGATCTCTAGTTCCCTTCTCCTTACATCTACATAAGATTTTTGACGACTTTGGGCTGTCTTAAGTCTATCTCTAATGAGTTGCACTTTCTCCATAGCATAAAGGACTAAATCTGGCCCTATCAAAGCTGCTTCACCTACTTCAAACCAACCAACAGGAGATCTACATCTACGCCCATATAAAGCCTCATAAGGGGCCATCTGAATAATGGAATGGTAGCTATTATTGTAGGAAAACTCAATAAGAGGAAGGTGATCATCCCAAATACCTTTGAAATCTATCACACAAGCTCTCAGCATATCCTCTAAGGTCTGAATGGTACGCTCTGCCTGCCCATCCGTCTGTGGATGAAATGTTGTACTAAGGTTAACTTGAGTACCAAGACCTTTTTGAAATGACTTCCAGAAATGAGAGGTAAGCTGAGGACCTCTATCTGAGATGATAGACAAAAGAGCCCCATGCAACCTCACAATTTCATTAATGTAAAGCTTGGCATAGTCCTCTGCCGAATCTGTAGTCTTGACCGCCAAAAAGCGAGAAGACTTAGTCATCCTATCAACTATCACCCAAATTGAGTCATGCTGTCTGCGAGTACGAGATAACCCTGTGATGAAATCCATATTGATCACATCCCACTTCCAGGTAGGAATATCGATCTCTTGAGTCATACCTCCTGGTTTCTGATGTTCTACCTTGACTTGCTGGAAATTGGGGCACTTACTCACAAAGTCTACTATATCCCTCTTCACGCCATTCCACCAATAGACTTCCCGCAGATCGTGGTACATCTTAGTGGCACTGGGATGAATGGAATACCTTGAGTTATGGGCTTCTGCAAGAATATGCTTCCTCAACTCGCCCACATCAGGAACACACAATCTACCCTGGTAGTGAAGTACACCATCTCCCCCTTGGGAGAAAACCTCCACTCTCTGATTATGGACTGCACCCTTAAGTTCAAGCAAGATCGGATCACTGTCTTGCTTTTTCTTAACCTCCACTACCAAAGGCGATTTTGCCCCATTCTGAACTGTTACACCGCTGTCTGATATGCTCATAAGGCGAACTCCCAAGCGAGCAAGCCTGTGAACATCTTTCACTATCTCCTTTCTTTCTTCCTCAACATGGGCTACACTACCCATAGATAATCTACTAAGAGCATCGGCTACTACATTCGCCTTTCCAGGATGATAATGCACACTCATATCATAAGCCTTAAGGAACTCAAGCCATCTCCTCTGGAGAAGATTCAACTCTTTCTGGGTGAACACATACTGAAGGCTCTTATGATCGGTGAACACATATACATGAACACCATACAAGTAGTGTCTCCATATCTTGAGTGCAAACACCACTGATGCAAGCTCGAGGTCATGAGTTGGATAGTTCTTCTCATGCACCTTAAGCTATCTAGAAGCATAAGCTATAACCTTATCTATTTGCATCAACACACAACCAAGGCCAACTCTGGATGCATCGCAATAGATCACATAACCATCTCAACCCTCTGGTAGAGTCAAGACAGGAGCTGTAGTCAATCTAGTTTTCAATTCTGCGAAACTTTTCTCACAATCATCTGACCAGTGGAACTTGACCATCTTCTGAGTCAACCTAGTCAATGGTGAGGCTATGGATAAAAATCCTTTCACAAACCTTCTGTAATAACCCGCTAGACCTAAGAAACTTCTGATATCTATAGCAGAGGTAGGTTTGGGCCATTGTTTCACTGCTTCTATCTTCTGTGAATCTACGCGGATCCCTTTGCTAGATACAATGTGACCAAGAAAAGCAATGGATTGCAACCAAAACTCACATTTGCTAAACTTAGCGAATATATGGCGATCCTTGAGAGTTTGTAGAACAATTCTCAAATGACTTGCATGTTCTTCCTCACTCCTAGAGTAAATGAGGATATCATCAATAAAGACAATAACGAACAAGTCCAAGTACTGTTTGAACACTCTGTTCATCAAATCCATGAAAGCTGCAGGAGCGTTGGTTAGTCCAAATGACATAACTATAAATTCATATTGACCATACCGAGTTCTGAAGGCTGTTTTCGGAATGTCACTATCTCTGACTCTGAGCTGATGATAACCCGATCTGAGGTCTATCTTTGAGAAATGACTAGCACCCTGAAGTTGGTCAAACAAGTCATCAATCCTGGGGATGGGATACTTATTCTTGATTGTGACCTTGTTCAACTATCTATAGTCAATGCACATTCTGAGAGAACCGTCTTTCTTCTTTACGAACAACACTGGTGCACCCCATGTTGAAATACTAGGTCTGATGAAGCCCTTATCTAGAAGGTCTTTCAACTGCTCTATCAATTCCTTAAGTTCTGCTGGGGCTATTTTGTAAGGAGGAATAGAAATAGGCTGGGTATCTGGAAGGAGATCAATTCCAAAGTCGATTTCCCTTTCGGGAGGGACTCCGGGAAGATCTTCTGGAAATACTTCTGGAAATTCACAGACTACTTGAACTGACTCAAGAGTTGGGGTTTCAAGGCTAGAATCCTTAACCCGAACTAGATGATAGAGGTAACCCTCAGATATCTTCTTTCTGGCCTTAAGGTAAGAAATAAATTGACCCATAGGCGCTAAGCTACTACCCTTCCATTCTAATCTTGGTTCGTCTGGAAACTGAAAACAAACAATCCTAGTTCTACAATCGACTGAGGCATAACATGAGTGTAACCAATACATGCCTAGAATGACATCGAAGTCTACCATTTCTAACTCTACTAGATATGCTGAGGTGACTTTCTGAGAGACTGTGACAGGGCAATTTCTGTATACCCGTCTAGCTATAACTAGGTCACCGACTGGAGTAGAGACTGAGAAGGGTTCTGAGAGAGTTTCTGGACTGACACTGAATTGTACTGCTATTTAAGGAGTTACAAAAGAAAGAGTGCCCCTGGATCTAACAATGCATAAACATCAAGGTCAAAGACTCGTAACGTACCAGTGACTAAATCAGGAGAACCTTCCTGATCCTGGCGAGCCTTAAGAGCATAAATTCTGTTCTGGCGCTGACCGCCACCTGTACCAAATGAGTTACCCTGCTGAGTTGGGTGACTTGCTGGTGCTACTGAATTTGTAGACTGAGCTCTACCATTACCACATCCTTGACCCTGTCTAAAAGGACAGTCCCTCAACCTGTGACCAGACTGACCACATCCAAAACATCCTTCTTTTCCTGCAAGACACTCGCCCGGATGGTTCTTACCACACTTAGGGCAAGCAGGGTAAGTCTTGGTGCCTGAAACACTTTCCTAAGACTTAGAACCTGGTGCTCTGCCCTTCTGGTCATACCTATTCTTGGAGGATGGAACACTAGCTGATGAAGGGGCTGGAACTGAAAACTTCTGCTGACCCTGCGAGCGATTTCCACCACCCGATTTATGCTGAGAATAGTCATAGTTCCCAGTCCTAGCCTTCTTATTTTCCTTAGCCTGTTCCCTAAGCTTATCACCCTCAACCTGCTGAGCATGAGTCATAAGCCTAGAGATATTCATATCTCCAAGCAACATAGCATTTTTGCACACTTTCTTCACCAAATCTGATACTCCATACAAGAACTTATTCATCTGAGCCCTGGAGTCAGCAACCATGTGAGGAGCATACCTGGAGAGTTGGTTAAACTTCAGCCCATACTCTTGGAATGTCACGTTTCCCTGCCTCAAGTTCATGAATTCTTGGGATTTTGCTTCTGTCAACTCTATTGGGAAAAAACTGTCGAGAAAAGTCTCACTAAAGCACTCCCAAGTTATAAGAGCTGCATTTGCACCCCTATTCTCCTTCCACTAAGTGTACCAGATATGAGCCACATCTTTCAGTTGGTATGACGCCAACTCAACCCGATCATTCCAAGTAACCTGCATCACCTCAAAGATCTTCTTGATTTCATCCAAGAAATTCTGAGGATCTTCATTAGTCTGTGATCCTAAGAACTCAGGCAGATTCATCATAACAAAGTCACGGACCCTTGCTGCTGCTGCTGCTGATCCACCATTTTTATTCAGAGGAGCATGAACCCGATTGTTCTGGTGGGTCATACTCTGAGCCAACATCTGTATGGCATTCCTAAACTCAGCATTGGAGACTTCTTGATCTGGGACTGGAGGAGCTGCATTTGCATTCCTGGCATTCGCATTCCTAGCATTAGCTCTACGAGGAGGCATGATCAGAAACGTAGAACGTCAAGTTAGAATGGAATAAGATCATACCTTACGCACGATAAGAGTAACAAGAAAGTGAAGGTTTCCTAAAACACTTCATAGCCTCCCTCTCATTATATGTGGTGCACTTCACACCCATGAAAAGGACTCTACTTAGTGCGGCTTTTCAGACATCCTAGGACTCTTGAACCTAGTGCTCTAATACCAAGTTTTGTCACGCCACGAGCTACCCCCGAGACGCGGACACGGAACCTAGGACCACAAGTGATCCCAAGCTAACCCTGCTGGCATGATCATGAGCATAGTAAAGAACAATACACTGATGCGGAAGCTAAATCATAAATTAATGTGAAAATATGGCGAATACCCATATGCTAAAACTGATAATATGAAAACAATGCGTTTAATACAAAAGAAATATTAACTCAATACTAAGCTGAATCTAACTATGTCTGGAAATAGCCTCTAAACTGGACTAGAAATACTGGGACAAGCCCCAGTTAAATGTAGCAACAATTGAAACCAAAAGACTAAATACTGAAAAGAAACTCATGACTATTGTCCTCGGAGAATGAGGACTCACCACTGAATTTGCTGAACTGGAGATCGAAAATTGATCTATGCGTGATGTGGATGCTGAGAACCTGAACCTACACCACGAGAAGATGTAGCGCACGTATGCGTCAGTACTTGAAAGGTACTGAGCATGTAGGATGGAATAAAACTGAAATAAAACATAACTAAACAAGAACAAAAGCAAGTATAATAATCTGAACATAATATACTGAATTTCTGAGCTAACTGAATGCAATGACCAATTTATAACATGCTGAAACTGAATACGGAATATACTGATAAATGGTCAATGTAGAAAGTCTGACTGAACTGTGGAGATACTAATAACCGATAATAAAACCACATGAGATAAAT